>JARQOC010000002.1:688699917-688753208 GCA_033576535.1 Allobates femoralis
TTAATTTATTTTTTTGTATATTAATTTTTTATTTTAATTAAATTTATTTTATTTTATTATATTTTAATTAGTTAATGTAATTAATATCTTAATTTAATATATATATATTTTTTTTTTGTTATTATTATTTTTTATTTTATTATTTATTTATTTATTTTTTTAACAATTTTTATTATTATTAAATTTATTTATTATTTGTTATTTTAAGTGAATTTATTTGTATTAAGATTATTTTATTTAATTTATTTATTTTATTATTTATTATTTTATTTATTTATTTTATTAAAAAACCGCATCTGCGGCGCGGTTGCGGTAATCCCCATACAAAGTATAGGGGGACTTGCGGCAGGTGCGGCAAAACCGCACTTGCCGCAAGTCCCCCTATACTTTGTATTGGGATTACCGCAACCGCGCCGCAACTTGCACTTGCGGCGCGGTTGCGGTAATCCTTATGGGGATTACCGCAACCGCGCCGCAAGTGCTCGCACTCAGCCAGCGACTCGGTTGCGGTAATCCTTATGGGGACCGCATAAGAAACACTGTGTTGTGAGGAGGCTGTGCAGCTGAGCACGGTGTGTGTGCCCGGGGTGTCAGCACGGTGTGAGTGCCCGGGGTGTGAGTACAGTGCACAGAGGCACACGGGCACACGGGCACAGGCTCCGGAGCACTGTGTCAGCATGTGCTGACAGCAGCTGCTCCGGAGCGGGCACAGGGGCACAGGCTCCGGAGCACTGTGTCAGCATGTGCTGACAGCAGCTGCTCCGGAGCGGGATGACAGCAGCGAGGGGTCGCAATGCCCGCTACGCGGGCAATGCCTCGCACGACGTGGTGACGTCACAGTGTGACATAGCCACGGCGTGCCGGGGGCCGACACAAACGTGCCTACGGCAATTATATAGTAGATATATATATATATATATTTATTCATTATATAGCACTATTAATTCCATATTGCTTTACATGAATTTTGTACACTGTTCCTCTTGGGGCTCACAGTCTAAACATCCTGTCAGTATGTCTTCGAAATGTGGGAGGAAGCTGGAGTGCCCAGAGGAAACCCATGCAAACACAGGGAGAACATATAAACGTCTTGCAGATATTATCCTTGGTGGGAATTGAACTCCAGATCTCAGCACTGCAAGTCTGCAGTACTAACGACTGAGCCACCGTGCCGCCCATGATAAGGGTCCTTCCTGTCTCTTGCTCCTGTGGAGTGTAAGCTTTTATGGTCAGCAGGGTCCTCTCTTTTGCTTGTAAAGGGTAAGTTCTTATGGTCAGTGGGGTGCCGTACTGTCTCTCTATCTTTCGTGTAGAGTGTAAGCTCTTTTGGTCATCAGGTTCCTCAATCTCGCTTGTAAAGTATAAGCTCCTACGGGCAGTAGGGTTCTCTTTTCTTTGTATCTCTACTGTAGAGTGTAAGCTATTATAGTCATCAGGGTCCTCTATCTCGCTTATAAAGTGTAAGCTCCTTCGGGCAGTGGGGTTCTCTTTCTATCTCTCCTGTAGAGTTTAAGCTCTTATGGTAATGAGGGTCTTCTATCTCATTTATATAGTGTAAGCTCTTATGGTCAGTGAGGTTCTTTCTATCTCTTCCATAGAGTGTAAACTATTATGATCAACAGGGTTCTAACTCCCTCTTCTGTAGGTTGTAACTCTTATGGTCACTAGTGCCCTTTTTCTCACTTGCAAAGTGTAAGCTCTTATGGTCAGCAGGGCCCTCTCTCTCTTCTGTAGATTGTAACTCTTATGGTCACTAGTGCCCTTTTTCTCACTTGCAAAGTGTAAGCTCTTATGGTCAGCAGGGTCCTCTCTCTCTTCTGTAGATTGTAACTCTTATGGTCATCAGGGTCATCTTTCTCACTTGTAAAGTGTAAGCTCTTAGAGTATAAGCTCTTATTGTCAACAGCATACTCTTTCTCTCTCTTGTAAAGTGTAAGCTCTTATTGTCAGAAGAGTCTGTGCTGTTCCTTTAATATCTTCATATAGTTCAATCCACTGTTTCATTGATATCTGTTTCATACTTGTCTGCTGCCACCTGCTGACCAGTAGCTTTGTGTCACTCCCTCGCTCCTCCTTTCATGCCTTCTAGGATGTGGGAGTGTTCTGCAGCCTTGTGTACTACCTCACTTCCTGGCATCCATTTTACTCTAGCTACCAGTGTGGGAAGGACACATATTCTTGGGCTGCAGAAAGCAAAGTCTTTTGACCAGCAGCAGCTTCAGCAGCAGCTTCAGCAGTGGCTCCAGGGGTGAACACCCACAAGACAATTACCCTACTGCTACTTGTACCATCTGCATTGTATCATCATACTGTCTTCTGGCAAGGTTCAATAAACCACCGCTGATTCATCTCTATGTCCACGCTTGACTCCATCCATCCGAAGCTGCGTTGGTCCTGTCTGCCTCGCTTCAAGGATAAGAAGGTAATACTTCTCACACCATAACTTACTGCGCACCTTCATTCGCCTTAAGCGGGGACAGAACAGTCAAAAGACTGCTTTAAACCAGCCAAAAACACTTGCCTTAAACTCATTATCCAGCCACAGACTCCCTAAGAATCCAGCACCTCACTGTGGAATCTGTCCGGCAACAGCTCTCGCTTGGATAAGTGCTAGGGGATCCCTCATCCACCAGGCCTGAATCACATCTCTGCATTATAAAGGAATAGTTGAGGCACCCAAAGTTTCCCTCCATCCTACGCCACATTGCTGCAGATTGTCGAACTGGAAAACCCCGCAATTCTTCTAAAACACCTTGGAAATCTTATTAGTGCGTCTTAACGGAGCTGCACCACGATTTCCAGACCCCAATTACAAAGTTTAGTTTCTTAAAGAGACAGCGCTCCTAAAATCAAAATGGCCGAAAAAGACCTTGCACAGTCCCCAACTACTGAAACAGAACAAACACAACCCGACACTATCCACGATGAAGAGCAGGAAACAGAATGCCATATATTTCACCAGCAGGAAACTAGATCTCACAGAACAACTTCATCTAGACACTCCTCTCGGTCATCAAGAGCATCATCCTCAAGAAGCTTAGCCCTGAGTGACAGAATACTAGAAGCCCGTATAAGAGCAGAACAATCCAAAGTGAGACGTTCCTTCACAGAAAGAGAAGCAGAAGCGGAGGCCAAGAGGGCAGAAGCGGAGGCCAAGAGGGCAGAAGCGGAGGCCCAGATAAAGATTCTTCGTTCAAGGATGGAAGAGGAAGTTGCGTTAGCTGAAGTGAAGCTACTCGAGCAAGCATTGAGCCAAGGTCCTGATCCAGTTCACTCACTTCCGCAGGAAACAGACGATCTGGTTGATCGCACCAGAGACTACGTGCTGAACCAATTACCTGAGTCAACCCCAGGCTACATCACAGTCCAAGCCAACAACGCTGAGATCTCCAAGTCAGCTCTACCCACAGCACCCGAGCAAGTTAATGACAGTCACCAGGAGTTGCCTTCTCAAATGAAGTCACTACAGCAAGCTGGCTACCAAGCATTTCTCCATCTACCTCCACAGCTCGAACAGCAGTCATCAGAATCTACAGAGGCTAAACCACAGCTCAACCCTGCTGCAACATCATTCTACCCGGAAACATCTCGCCCTTTCACGCCAGGCAACGCACACGTCCAAAGGGCATCACAAGTTGTCGTGGCAACAAGCAGTGAGGAATCCAATATGTCGGAGTTTGCCAGGTTTATGGTGAGCAGAGAGCTAATCAACACCAGCCTTTCAAAATTCGATGATTGTGCAGAGAGCTACAGTGCTTGGAAGGCAACCTTCAAGGCAGCAATCGCCAACCTCAGTCTCACCGCAGAACAGGAGCTCGACCTCATGATCAAATGGTTGGGTCCAGATTCTACAAACCGTATCAAGAATCTTAGAACTGTTTACATGGGACAAGCAGGAGCAGGTCTCGCTGCTGCCTGGCAAAGACTGGAACGCACCTTCGGCAGCGCAGAAGCAATAGAAAAGGCCCTATTCAAGAGACTTCAGAACGTCCCGAAGATCAACCTCAAGGAGGTCCACAAGCTTCAAGACCTAAGTGATTTGCTCATGGAGCTGGAGCTCGCGAAAAGGGACCCTCGTCTGTCCGGCCTGTGTTATCTAGATACAGCACATGGAGTTAACCCAATCGTGATGAAGCTACCATTCAGTCTGCAGGAGAAGTGGGCAACATCAGTCACAAAGTACAAGAGAGTGCATGGTGTCACCTTTCCCCCATTCATCCATTTCTGCAGGTTCATTGACGACCAATCCCAGATGAGGAACGACCCCAGCCTTGACTTCCTACAGCTTAACACTGCAACTTCAACTACACCATCATCGAAGTATGAAGGTGTCATACAGAAACGTAGAGACTTTGAGAACTCTGTGAGTGTAAGAAAGACTAATCTCCCATCACCTGTGGTATCCACCGGTACACCGTACACCCCATCATGGGGAGACAAGTCCTTCAATCAGGAATGTCCCATTCACAAGAAACCTCACTCACTGAGCAGGTGCAGAGGGTTCAGGTCCAAGGCCCTTCAGGAGCGCAAGAAAGTCCTCACCGAGCTGGGGGTATGTTTCAGATGCTGCGCTTCAGTGGAGCATATGGCCAAGGACTGTGAAGCTATCATCAAGTGTGAGGAGTGTAATAGCGGAGAACACACCTCAGCTATGCACCCAACCCCGTTCGCCAGAGATTCACCGACTGCAGTCTCTGCTATCGCTCCCACTCCAAGTCACGGCGAGGAGCACCAGAAACAGTCTAACACCGCCGCAGCCGTCTCATGCTCATGCTCTGAGGTATGTGATGAGGGTCAAAGGGAGAAGAGTTGTGCCCGAATATGTCTAATCAAGGTCTATCCAGAAGGACTTCCAGAAAAGGCAGTGAAGATGTATGCCATAATAGATGACCAAAGCAACCGGTCTTTGGCAGGACCCAAGTTCTTTGAAGCCTTTGGTATTAAAGGTCCATCAGAACCCTACACCTTAAATACCTGTTCAGGCCGTATAAAGACTAGTGGCAGGAGAGCACAGGGATTCATTGCTTCTCCTATCAATGGAGACACCGAAATACCCTTACCAACTCTTATTGAATGTGACCAAATACCTAATCACAAGGATGAGATTCCTACTCCCGAAGCCGCACTTCACCAACCACACTTGAGGCACCTGGCCAGTGTTATTCCTCCTATGGATGTCAATGCAGAGGTTCTGCTCCTGCTCGGCAGAGACAATCTAAGAGTACACAAGGTGCGTCAACAGTGTAATGGGCCCGACTATGCACCTTACGCCCAGAGACTGGACTTAGGATGGGTAGTCATAGGGAATGTATGCGCAAATCGTTCAGAGATTAATTCATTCAAGACTTACGTACATGGGGATGGACGCACTACCCTTATCAAGCCCAAAATGAGAGAGCACAGCGTCGCCTTTATGGACAAAGATCTTCACAAGACCCATCCATGAACTTGTTCTGTTGTCACTCGTCAAGAGCATTCCTGCCGGATGAACAGTACAAGTCTCGAACCTTGAGTCTTCTTCGATACAGACTTGACTTATGTTTAATGTTGCATTTAACATGCTTTTTCTTTACAGGTTGTTTTAGCTAGAGACTCTAGTAGTGAAATCCCCAAAGTGAATTTCAGACGGGGAGTGTGCTGTTCCTTTAATATCTTCATATAGTTCAATCCACTGTTTCATTGATATCTGTTTCATACTTGTCTGCTGCCACCTGCTGACCAGTAGCTTTGTGTCACTCCCTCGCTCCTCCTTTCATGCCTTCTAGGATGTGGGAGTGTTCTGCAGCCTTGTGTACTACCTCACTTCCTGGCATCCATTTTACTCTAGCTACCAGTGTGGGAAGGACACATATTCTTGGGCTGCAGAAAGCAAAGTCTTTTGACCAGCAGCAGCTTCAGCAGCAGCTTCAGCAGTGGCTCCAGGGGTGAACACCCACAAGACAATTACCCTACTGCTACTTGTACCATCTGCATTGTATCATCATACTGTCTTCTGGCAAGGTTCAATAAACCACCGCTGATTCATCTCTATGTCCACGCTTGACTCCATCCATCCGAAGCTGCGTTGGTCCTGTCTGCCTCGCTTCAAGGATAAGAAGGTAATACTTCTCACACCATAACTTACTGCGCACCTTCATTCGCCTTAAGCGGGGACAGAACAGAGTCCTCTCTCTCTCCTATAGACTGTAAGCTTTTATTGTCTGTATGGTCTTCTCTCTCTCCTGTAGAGCATAAGCTCTTATGGTCAGTGAGGTCCCCTCCCACCAGTAAAATGTAAGCCCTCTTATCTCAGGGAGGTACTCTCTATCTCTTTTCTCCACCACATGTATTTTCTGGGCAATTACAAGCTTTGAACTATTGAGATTTGCACTAATTTATCCACCGCAAATCAAATTTTGGGCGAAAATTTGTCAAAATCAAATTTCAAAAGATCCTCTCATCTCTAATCAATACCCTAAACCTTGAAAATCTCAATCATTTCCCTCTTATTAAGAAAAAAAAAAAAGAAACGGCACTCTTTCCCAGACTGATCCATCATATGGGGTCTGTCAGGTTCCATTGCGGATTCTGTTATTTTGGTAAGAAGAATAATGCAGGACTCTTATTCCAGGTAAACTGGCTGAAACTGCTGACGGGAAATCCGAAAGGAACAACTGACGGCAAAGTGAAGGTGCTCTACTATAATGTTGTGCCATGTGGGGGGCATTGTTGAATGCTACTGGTGGCTTCTATGTCTGCCATCCCTTCTAAGTCTACGGAACCTTACTAAATTTCAATAAGTTGAATTAATAATGTCCAGTGACATCTCAGGAAATAATTATAATAATAATTATGGCATTGGAAGGGCGGTTGCGTCAAGATGGGGCACACTCTCCCCCCTGTCCTCTCTCTCTCCCCGCATGTTGTCTCCATCCTGTGTGCTAGGATGTCATACCACCCCATTTTGATGTCAAAATACCCCACTATGATGTCATAGCACCCCATTGTGATCTCAAAGTACCCCACTGTGATGTCAAAATACCCCGCTATCATGTCATAATACCCCACTGTGATGTCATAATACTCCATTGTGATTTCAAAATACCCCACTGTCATGTCAAAATACCCCACTGTGATGTCATAATACCCCATTGTAATGTCATAACACCCCATTATGATGTCATCATAATGTCCAGTAATATCTCAGGAAATAATTATATAATAACTATGGCATTGGAAGGGCGGTTTGCGTCAAGATGGGGCACGCTCTCCCCCCTGTCCTCTCTCCCTCCCCGCATGTTGTCTCCATCCTATGTGCTATGATGTCATACCACCCCATTTTGATGTCAACATACCCCACTATGATGTCATAACACCCCATTGTGATCTCAAAGTACCCCACTGTGATGTCAAAATTCCCCACTATGATGTCATAATACCCCACTGTGATGTCATAATACTCCATTGTGATCTCAAAATACCCCACTGTGATGTCAAAATACCCTACTGTGATGTCATAATACCCCATTGTGATACGGGGACAACCGGACAAAGGAGGCGTTGACAGATGCCACACAGCAATTATATAATATAAGTAGATCATAATGGAAAACATATTGGGATCTCCCAACCAGCCCAGGTATTACAAAACGGAAGTTGCTTACTCACAAGACAGAAACTATAAGTGAGAAATGATGTAAATCACAGACAGAGCATGCAGCTGTATGGCGCTTATAAAATGATGCCAAAAAACTCAGACAACTAGACCCGACTTTACAATGATGCATTCATATATATGCTACAATTGCAATTATGGTGAATACTTCATTTTGGAACTATTGTCTGTCTGTAGACATTACCGCCGCTCATGAATAGTGTCACATTTAAAAGAAAATTAGCCACTGTTCAGCAGAGATGGCAGCCAGCGCTGTGCGAATGACTAAGACATCGCGCAACAGGAATATCAGAACTTCAGACAGTGGTGTATGTAAACAGCCTAGAACAAGCGTGTGATTAGCGAGTGATTTCAAAGGCTGGAGATGTATGCTTATCCAGGGCTATCGTATGGATGTACTTTACAGACACCAACAGATGTTTATGGCTGATTCACATAGATTATCAAGGAGGGGGCGCTACATGCACAGCTGTCAGCCACAGAGAGAAGAAACTGCTAATTCTTTACGGTTATCTCAAAAGTGTGTTGCACATTTTTCTCGAATAATTTACATTTTTCATAACGTTATTTTTTTAGGAGCCAAATTTTTAATTAATCGACGTAATTTTTTTATTAAAATTTAAAAGCTATGAAAAATATTGATGATTCTGTCATTTACATAACTGGATTTAATATTATATATATAGCAGGTGACATAAGTATAGAACACGTCATCAATTTTCTAAGTACGTGTATTTCTAAAGGTGGAAATGACTTGAATTTCTCACCAGATGTCAGTAACAACTCATCCAATCCATCATATCAAGCAATAGATTTCTATAAATTTAGTGATGTGTAATATTGAGA
Source organism: Allobates femoralis (assembly GCA_033576535.1). Classification (NCBI taxonomy): domain Eukaryota; kingdom Metazoa; phylum Chordata; class Amphibia; order Anura; family Aromobatidae; genus Allobates; species Allobates femoralis. The sequence continues at coordinate 688,708,418 of JARQOC010000002.1, forward strand.
AATGATACAGGGAAAAATAATTGAACACATGAAGAAAGAGAGGTGTAAAAAGCCTTGGAAGGTTATGACATCGGATGAAATCTCTCTGTTATTAGAAAGCAATGCTGCCAATTTCTGAAATATAATATCAGCTGGTTCAACTGATATCCTTAAAAAATGTCTCTCATTACCAAGGTACTACACAAGAAACATCTCATGATGAGTAAAACCAGTGAGCTGTCTCAAGACCTTTGCAACTTTATTGATGCAAAACATACTGATTGCATTGGTTACAGTAGAATTTCTAAACCACTGAAGGTTCAAGTGAGCACTGTTGGGGCCCTAATTCGGAGATGGAAATCACATAACTTGACCATGACCAGGTGCTTCTCACAAGATTTCAGACAGAGGAATAAAAAGAAGAGTTTTTCAAAGACCTGGAATTAACACCTACTATTGTTTCAAAGAAAACAATGTAATACACTCATCCTCCATGGCATGTATGCACGCTCATCACGCAATACTCCATTGCTGGACAAAAAGCATGTGCAAGCGCATTTAAAGTTTGTTCAACAAAATTTAGGCAAGCCTGTGAAATACTGGGTTAATATAGTTTGGTCAGATTGGTTCAATATTGAACTCTTCGGATGCCATAATACGCCATAGTATGTTTGGAGGCCAAAAGGTACTGCATATCACCCCAAAAACACCATACCAACAGTGAAGTATGGAGGTGGGAACATCATGGTGTGTGGTTGTTATTCATCATGCAGCACTAGCTAACTTTATATGATTGAATGAAGGGATTAATAGACAAATATACATATGTTCTTGATACACATTTGCTGCCATCTACCAGGACGATGAAGATGAAATAAAGTTGGACATTTCATCAAGACAATGATCCCAAGTACACAGACAAGGAAACTCAATTTTTTTTAAAGAAAGAAAATAACTGGTACTGCTATTGTGGATAACACATTACATCATCTCATTTACATGCTGTGGCAATAATCTAGAGAAGACATTGACACTTCGCTGTGCATTATGAGTGCAGACACATGTTCTCCACAGTGAAACAACAGCATTTCTGCAGTAAAACCCACACAAAAAAATGAATTTTGCAGCAGGGACATAATTCTTGAGGAAGATTCACAGCGGATCAGTCTATGATGACCATATACGAAAAATGGATGTTAGTTGAACCTGTGTGGGCCATTCGACCATCTATTGTGTATGGCAGGGGTGGGGAACTCCAGTCCTCGAGGGCCGCAAACAGTTCAGGTTTTCACGATTTCCTTAGTATTGCACAGGGCTTGGAATCATCACCAGTGCAAGTGATTATGTTATCACCTGTGCAATACTAAGGAAATCCTGAAAACATGCACTGTTTGCGGCCCTCGAGGACTGGAGTTCCCCACCCATGGTGTATGGTATCGTCCCATCTTTCCCCTTATCTTTCTTACCTTACAAGGCATGTTCGATACCAACATACCTGATGCTTATCTTCTCATTAGTAAAAGACCTCCATTAGAGGTGTACGCCAGCAGCCTGTTTTCCAATCACCATTGAGGAAAGATGCAGGCTTGACCGAACATTCCCCCAACAGATCTCTGAAGTGCATTCGACAATTACTGCGTATCAAGCCGACAGTTTGTTCTACTTGTGTAATCTGCTATTGAACTCTCAAGTGTCTGGTTGACAACTCACCTCACACTCAGGCTCTATGCGGTTGCTTTCATGGACTTATATGATTAGACATTGACCCTAGCTATCATTATCTAATGCTTGGCATAGAATGACTTGTAGAGCGTTCCTCATCTCTCCTTATTTAAACCAAAGACTTATCCGGTCATCATCTGCTTTATGTAAGAAAACACTTCATAATGTCAATTTTCTTTAGGTCTAAATATGATATAAATTAAGACATGGATAAAAGAACTGTTTGATTTGGTTCCGTTTATTGGCTTAATGGAAATCTGTGATAGAGGCGCACATTCCTAACGTTCAGAAAAGCTTTAAAGCAATAAGAATGAAGATCTTATGTCATTTATAAATCCAGCCTAGGTAATATGTAATGGTTTAAAATCTAATGGTTTCGAGCTAAGAAGAGGTCAAGAACATTAATTTTGACATTTACAAATATTCACTTTAAGTTATGGGAAGATAGCAGTATCAAGTAAAGGCATGTTCATATTATTTAATTACCAGTGAATGTGTAATATTGTGTAACATGAATAATTGTCAGAGATACAGGATTTATTTCCAGTTACAATATTTAGAGATTATCACCATTCACTACGCTCCCTATCCCCAATGGGGATGCAAGTCAAATTTCCAAATCTAATACATACACTTTTTAGACTGACACAGATTTGGGATTTTCACGGTTTACTGCTTAAAGGGGTTTTCCACTACTAGGACAACCCCTTTGGAATACACTTGTTTCTACCCATTAAAATAATAGACATTGTAATCACCTCCCATGCTCATTTCCTGTTAACAGCTCGTTTGGTCTGAAGGCGGAGAGAAGGAAGCTGGCGGTGATTGTACGCGGGGATTACGTGATGCCACAATGTCACATGAGCCCCAAGCCGGGGTTACCGACAGCACTAGAACAGCGGCAGCGCGGGAAGGTAAGTATAGGATCCATTATTTTAACGGGGGGGGGAAACAAGTGGATTCAGAAGGGGTTGTTAAAGAAGAAGAAAGGTGCACCACAGATTTAAATATTAAGTAGGGGGCTTGCATTTACTAAATAAACATATGAGAAGACCCAAGAAGACACTGCATGTAAGGCAAGCACAACCAGGAATAATTTGACTAATGAAACAAAACCTTTTTTTCAAAACAAAGAAAAAAAACACACAAAATCTCATGCAATAGAACAATCCCCAGGGAAGGTCACAGGATAAGAAAGAAAAACTCCAGCACTACCAGAAGACAGCTTGCATTAAAAATTGTTCAAATTTTTGCCAGTCTTTAAGAGCATTAGTCTTTTTCTATAAGTCAAAAAGACTTTTGGGGCCCCCTAGGCTCCAGGGCCCGGGTGCGATTGTAACCCCTGCCGCTGTTGTAGTTACGTCCCTGGGTGGTCCTACTCTATACTTTTTTATTTTAGTTGTGTCAAGCGACCTCATTCATAAACATACAGTGGATCATATAGAGCTAAAATTTACTTGGTGTATCTCAAATCTGCTCCCATGGTGCCAGACAGTGCAAGTGAATAAATGGCAACTCAGGCTCCCACACCTGTAGCAGACACCACAAATGTCATAGGATTTCAGAGCCATATCACGCCAGCACTCATGAATGATGGCAGGGTAGGCCCAGGAAAATGGTGCTTTAAATAAACTAAGCCTGAGGGCAGGGTACGATAACCGTCTGAGAACAGCTACCAAGAATGCCACTAACAATACAGATGGAAACAAGCGAAAACCGGCGTGCATGGCAAAGTGGTGGTGAGCCACATACCAATCACAAGGATAAAAAAGAAAAAAGCCAGCATTAGCAGAAGACAGCTTGCAATAAAAATTGTGCAAATGCACATATTACTTCCAGACTGTATAATGTTATAAAAATTTGTGACATTTGGCAAAAAATGCATCAATCTCTTGAGCCACCCTGCCAGCATCCAGGCAGTCTCAAATAGGGTGGTCCTACTCTATACTTTTTTTTAAATTGTAGTTGTATCATGCAAATTCAAACATAAACATACAGTGGACCATATAGGCCTAAAATTTGCAAGCTGTCTTCTGGTGGTGCTGGCTGTTTTCTTTTTTATGCACAGGATAAGACATACAATATGTGCACAGTACATGCAGTAAATTGCAAAATCAGAGATGCATGCAAGTACTGTACTTCCCCATGAACAAAATGCTAGAATTTCATAAGTGAATGAACCAAACAACCTAAGGCAATAATTACAATATCAATGCCTTGTGATTTTATGGGTTTTTATTCTTTGTTTTTGGGTTTTTGAAATAAAGATTTTGTACATTTGTAAAATTATTCCTGGTTCTGCTTGCCATACGTGCTGATTTAGAAGTAGTTGTCCTAGTAGTGGACAACTCCTTTATGTTTTGATAAGGCAATTGATATTAACTCTAAATTGTTATGAAATGTGATCAGAAGAAATGCAAATTTCGAATTCGACAGTTCCAGGAAATTCGATTAGCAGTCAAGTGATTAATTGCAAACTTAGGCTGGCTTCACACCACGGCGCAGTCCGGTCTGGGGCTGTCAGGCATGAACCTGACAGCCCCGGACTGGATCAGCACACAGAATTGGAGGGCCAAATGTGCCCTCCGGTCCTGTGTGCAGCCGGATGGCTGTAATTGCAGCCGCAGCTGCTGATTTTTCAAGACCGCAGCTAGCATGGAGCTGAAACAACAGCAGCGTGCAGCCGCCGGTATCCGGTTCCCGGATCCTCCCGGACCGGGGCAATCCGGCCCCATAGGCTCCCATGTCAGGAAGCACCGGATTGCCCCGGATCTGGGAGGATCCGGGAGAATCTGGGTGAATCCAGGATCCGGCAAATTGGGGAGATTTTTCTCCCCGGACACAAAAATGTTGCAAGCAACATTTTTGCGTCTGGTGAGAATAAACCGAATTCTCCTGGATTCCACCGCAGGGATGAAACCGAATGGCAGAGAGTTGCCATCTGGCTCCATCCGGCCCCATAGGCTACTATGGGGCCAAAAACCGGTCCGGGCTGTCTGGTTTACACCGGACAGCCCCGGACCAGACTGCGCCGTGGTGTGAAGCCAGCCTCAATGTCCCTTATTATCTTTCTATTTCCCTGACAACAATAAATATAAGATGTAAAAAGTAATCCTCATACTCTCCTTACCACTCAGTTCCCTCCTCTTGTCAGTGTTACTTGTCCGTTCTTCATTGCACCTTTTGATTGCTACCATAAGCACTAAAATTCCCAGGCCTCTCTACCTAGGTAGCGACTTCTGATGAAGCCCGGGGATGTTTTGCCCAAGCACACAAAAGTTCACAACATCTGACATGACCTTGTGTGTGCATCAGTCTGATGTGAGAGACCCAAGGATTTCATCAAAAAAGCACTAAAGACCTGGCGAATGACAGAGAGGAGTGGAGGAGCTGAAGAGATGACCAGTAAAATGAGTACGAGTATGTTTTATTTCTTTTTAACTTATGATAGCCTTTTACAATTAAAAAAAATGGTGACCAGTGGCTTCCATTTCACTAAGTCCACACGGAAGTGCATTACAAAAAAAATTGCCATTTTAGTCATGTGGATTTCGGTAAAATTAAAATTTCAGTAGAATTCAATGACACTTGAATATATTTGCTCATCTCTATAGCAGGATCATTCCTTTCCATGAAAATTAACTCAATCTCTAAAACCTTATTTCCATTTCATTTTCAGCCCTTCCACAAAATTACTTGGCTTACATAATTTCAGTTATATTCTCGATAGTTCAGGAAAGTGAAGGTACATATTCCCTGAGGAAGGTGCAAGTTGTGCACCGAAATGCGTTGGTAGAGTGTGGAGGAATAAAGAAGGTGATGGATAAAGCAATGTCTTCCCAGTGCATTCTTTGAAGCAGCAGCGCAGACCGTGAGACACCATTCCTGTTTTAGCTATTTGGATTCCCACATGCACGTGGCGGTGGAGGTTCTGCAGCAGATGTAACTCAGGTGTTTAAGCTGGTTGTGGGATATCACAACCAAACCAGGTGAGCAAGCTAATTTTGAGCTCTTGTTTCGTGTGTATTGCTAGTGATAAGGCACAATCTGTGCCTCTCTTTGTCTCCTTAAAGGGATCCTGTCACCTCCAGAATGCCTCCTAAGCTAGCAAAACATGTCCCTGCAGCATCTTATCACTAATCTAAAAGCATCCTGTGTAAGTGCATAAAAACGTTTTAATACTTACTCATTAGGGATTATAATTAGCAGGAGCTATATTCTTTAGCCCTTAGGGCGTGTTGTTTTGCAGCTCCAGGATCCAGCCCCTCTCTGGCTGTGTTCCTCTGCTTGTGCAGGCTTTACCCTCCCCCCTCTCTATCACTCACAGATCGCAAATCATTAGTCCTGCCTTCAGCTGCACATCACAGCAGCACAGACAGAGAGAGGGTGGATCATTCAGGACGTGAAAATGAGCACCTAGGGAGGGCTTAGAGTCTCACAGGGGACGCCCTCTGAGACTTATTCAGAGCCAAGAAGTCTCAGATTTGTAAGTGTATTTTGTTGATTATTCCAATGTTACAGAGCACTTTTTTTTACAGAAAAGGACGACTAATAATGATCTGTCATGGTGCAGGGACAGGTATTAATAGGGTTGGGGGTGATTTGGAGGGGTCAGGTCTCCTATAATTATAGACAGGATATGCTACGACCATCTTCTACAAAGGATTCAGCTGTGGGATTAATTCAGCACCAGTGCAGAGCTTGCTCAGGAATGGCAGCAGACAGGTGTCAGTGCATATGCATGCACAGTGAGACAAAGACTCTTGGAGGTTTGCCTAGTGTCAAGAAGAACATTAAAGAAGTCACTTCTCTAACTTAAAAAGATCAAGTGAAAAAAAGAATGCGCATATAGGGTCTTATCTCAGATGGCACTTTCACTTAGCGATGTGGAATTGCTCACCTTTGTCAGTTGTGAAACCCACAACTGGTAGAATAGCGTACAGGCAGCTGCTGCAAGGACCGCACTCTCAACGGTCACTGTGATCGTGATGCAGAATCTTGGACAAAGTGCTTCAGTGTCCGCGCTGCTGCTCCAAGACCAATGAACCACAGACAAGGGAATGTCTGGATCAGATACAGCCTTTATTTTCCTACACGTTTCGGCGCCTCCTCCCGAGCTCCTTCCTGAGGAAGGAGCTCGGGAGGAGGCTCCGAAATGCGTGGGAAAATAAAGGCTGTATCTGATCCAGACATTCCCGTGTCTGTGGTTCATTGGTCTTGGAGCAGCAGCGCGGACACTGAAGCACTTTGTCCAAGATTCTGCTAAGATCAAGGACATACTGGCATTCTTTCGGACATATAGGGACAGGAATAAAGTTATTTTCTCTGATAAAGCCCCTTCAGACTGTTTGTGATAGTTGGAAGAAAGATTATCCTGAGAAGTAAAGATGAGTACTATCATGAGTATTGTGTCATACCAATAGTAAAGTATGAAGTTTACTTTCATAAAAGAAGTCAACACATGCACAGTTGTTTCTAAGAACATTGCCATGAATAAATAATGGGATCTAAGCATCCTCCAAGGGCAACTTCTCCCAACCTTCCTGGAGCAATTTAGTGATGAACAATGCTTTCTTCCAACATGATGGACAACACGTCACAAGGCAAAAGCGATAACTAAAGGGCTTGATGAACAAACTGTATGAAATATTTATGAATGTACTACAGTAATTATAGAAAAATCTGACTAAGGCCCCTTTCACATCAGCGATTTTCGCTGATCGCGGCAGTTGCGGTGAAAAAAACGCAACTACCGCGATTAGCGCATAATGGCTGCACTTGCAGTTCACTTGCGGCAAGCCCCATACAATGTCTATGGGGTTTGCGGCAGGTGCGGCAAGTTCGGTTTCGGCACTTGCAGCAGGTGCGGCCGCGAAAAAAACACGGCATACCGCATTTTTTTCTGCGGCCGCACCTGCCGCAAGTGCCGAAACCGCACTTGCCGCACCTGCCGCACACTTACCGCAAGCCCCATAGACATTGTATGGGGCTTGCCACAAGTGAACCACAAGTGCAGCCGTTATGCGGTAATTGCGGCAGTTGCGGTTTTTTCACCGCAACTGCGGCGATCAGCGAAAATCGCTGATGTGAAAGCAGCCTTAAAGATCTAAAAACACAAAAGCAGCAAACATTATGAAAATCTAAATTTGTATCAGTCTAAGGGCCCTTTCACATCAGCGTTTTTTTCAAATCGCGGCAGATGCGGTGAAAAAACCGCATCTGCCGCGATTACCGCATACCGGCTGCACTTGCGGCGCTGTTGCGGTTTTTGCCATGCAAAGTATAGGCGGACTTGCGGCAGGTGCGGCAAGTGCGGTTTTGCACTTGCGGCAGGTGCGGCCGCAAAAAAAAACGCGGATGACCGCAACAGCGCCGCAAGTGCAGCCGGTATGCGGTAATCGCGGCAGATGCGGTTTTTTCACCTCATCTGCCGCGATTTGAAAAAAACGCTGATGTGAGAGGGCCCTTAAACATTTGGCCATAACTGTATGCACACTAAGGCCAGTTTTGTCTTGTGTAAATATTTTGAATATGGTTGAGTCTGTAAAGATATATTGTTGCATGAAAATGTTTAAACCCTTCAGAATTCAGAAGTACTGAGTACCTGAATCCCAAAAATACCCTTTCCTTGTTAGCAAGGACCTGATGGAGCAAAATGTCATAAGCCAAAAATTACAACTAAGTGGCTTGGTGAACAAAAAATAGAAAAATATTAGGTCCAAGGCCAGGAACTCCCCAGAATCCAAACACATTGAGAACTCCAAGCATGGATTAGATGAAAATGGGAGGACATCTGTTAGAATATTGCCCAGAATCTGATCTATAGATGCCAGTTCGAAATGCAGAAAATAAGGGTCAACACTGTGAATACTGAGTTTTTGCATAAACTTGTTGTATTTGTGAATAAAAGTTCAAAAACTTATCAAAAGTTTATGTCACGATCTCCACTCTGCCTTTGTCTGTTACTATTGTTGTGAAAGCTGTTAGTCTGTGCTGGGCATGTGCTGCAATCACCTGTCTTCCCTTCCCTTAATTAGGTCTCTACTTAAGTATGCTAGCTCCTCCATTCAATGTCAATCGTACTCTTGCAGTTGCCTGTGTAGGTCTGATTCCTCTGAGCTCTGTGCCTGACCCAGTCTGGCTTTATTCTCTTACCTGGACTTTGACCATTTGCCTGTGACCTGACTTCTGTTTTGCCTGCTCCCTGTATCCTGTCTTGTCACTCTGGTTTTCCTGACTTCGGCTAGAATTGAACTTTGTCTCTGACTACTGTTATTGCTGTTACTGTACCATTTCCTGGACCTGACCTCGAATCATTTGACCTCCCTTTACTTCCAGTGAGTAGTATTATTATTATATTTACTTTCCGTTATTGCAGTCTGTTTCTTTACCTCTGGGACCAGTTATTACTGTAGTTACTCACGTCACACAATAAACATGAAAATATTTACTACCTTAACCCCTTCCCGACCCATGACGTTACACAGACGTCATGGATTTTGGTGCCTTCCCGACCTATGGCGTTGTGCAATTTCATGGCGTGATCCTGTTCCTGCAGGTTGGGAGACCATAATTGGTGAAGTTCCTCCCGACCTGCAGGATCGGCAGATCTGATTGGAACTAGAAACCATGTGACACTAACCCTCCAATCAGATGTGGAGGAGCGGTTTAATGTGCGGCGCCCAGAGCCCTCCCTCCTTAGCCTTATCCCATCTGGGGGATGAAGAGGGAGGTACCCGGTGTGCTGCCGCCCCCCCCCCAGTGCAGCCTCCTGGGGCAGCCGCCTGGCTGCTGGGATCGCTCCCCGCACTGTGTGATCCCATGCCGCTGGCTCCTGCAGCCCCCTGGTGCCATCCGATCACCCCCTGCACAGGCGGCAGGCATGGAGGACAGGGGATGATATGATGGCATGGGGATGCTGTAGAAGCCAGCGGTGCAGGATCGCAGGGTACGGGGGAGCAATTGCAGGCATTTATGCCAGCACCGTACTGAGGTGTGTAAGCCTCGGTACATGTACGCCAAGCAGCAGCCAATCAGATTGGCCGCTGCTTGTTGTAAGCCTCAGTACATGTACGCCAAGCAGAGGCCAATCAGATTGGCCGCTGCTTGTCATTCATGTACTGAGGCTCAGACACCTCGGTTTGGTGCCGTCATAAATGCCCACCGAATCTCCAATCACTCCCTGCGCTCTCCCATACCTTGCGATGCCGCCGCCGGCTCCTGCAGCCCCTTGGTGCCATCCGATCACTCCTGTCCCCCATGCCTGCCACTTGTGCGCCGTACTGAGGTGTCTAAGCCTCAGTGCATGTACGACAAGCAGCGACCACTAAAGTACAAAAGCAGCGGCCGATGCCATGCTGAGGTGTGTAAGCCTCAGTACATGTACGCCAAGCAGAGGCCAATCTGATTGTATGTGAGTGTGTGTGAGTGTGTATGTGAGTGAGTGTGTATGTTAGTGTGAGTGTATGTGAGTGAGTGTGAATGTGTGTGAATGAGTGTGAGTGAGTGTGTATGTGAGTGTGTATGTGAGTGTGTATGTAAGTGAGTGTGTATGTAAGTGAGTGTGTATGTAAGTGAGTGTATGTGAGTGAGTGTGTATGTAAGGCCAGGGCCACACTTGCATCATGCATCCGCTAACAGGATCCGTTTTTGACATGGGGAAATGGGTAAAAATGCATCAGTTAACGCACCCATAGACTCCAAAGCAAAAAACGCAATGCAAAAGTGCATTGCATTTAGCGCATTGCGTTTTTACTACTAGTGGTATAAACATGGTCTGCAACATTTTTGTTTTTTTAACATGGGCCCCTATGGGAAACGTATGCGCGAATGCATGGTACATATATGTACCATATGTGAACACATGCGTTAACGCTAGCATTAACTGAGGCAAAAATTACATGAAAATGGCAATTTAAAACTGGATCCATTAATGCACCCAGTAAATGGATGCATGCTCCCAAGTGTGACCCTAGCCTAAGTGAATGAGTGTGCATGCGAGTGCTTGTGTATGTGAGTGAGTGTGTGTATGTGAGTGAGTGTGTGTAGGCGAGTGTGTGAGTTTGTACAGTATGTGAGTGAGTATGCGTGTGTATGTGAGTGTGTGTACGTGAGTGAGTGTGTATGTGAGAGTGCATATATGTGTGTGTGTGTGTATGTGAGTGTGTATGTGAGTAAGTGTGTATGTGAGTATGTGAGTATGGGTGTAAGTGACTGTGTGTGTATGTGAGTGAGTGTGTATGTGAGTGAGTGTGTATGTGAGTGTGAGTGTGAGTGTGTATGTGAGTATGGGTGTAAGTGACTGTATGTGAGTGTGTATGTGAGTGAGAGTGTATGTGAGAGTGAGTGTGTATGTGAGTATGGGTGTAAGTGACTGTGCGTGTATGTGAGTGAGTGTTTATGTGAGTGAGTGTGTTTGTATGTGAGTGAGTGTGTGATTGTCTATGTGAGTGAGTGTGGGTGTATGTAAGTGTGCGTGTGAGTGAGTAAGTGTGTGTGTGAGTGTGTATATGAGTGTGTGTGAGTAAGTGTGTGAGTGTGTGAGTGCGTGGCTGAGTAAGTGTGTATGTGAGTGAGTGAGTGTGAGTGTGTGATGGGGTTGGATGATAGGGGCTGCATGTTCTCCACTAACAATTGCAGCTAATTTTCCAGTCAAAAAGTCAAATAATGCTCCTTCCATTCTGGGCCCTACCGTGCGCCCAAACAGTGGTTTATGACCACATATGAGGTATCGGTGTACTCAGGAGAAATTGCCCAACAAATTTTAGGATCCATTTTATCCTTTTGCCCATGTAAAAATGAAAAAATTGAGGCTAAAAAAACATTTTTGTTGGGAAAATTAAAATGTCCATTTTTTCCTCCCTCTCATTGCTTTAGTTCCTGTGAAGCACCTGAAGAGTTAATAATTTTCTTGAATGTAGTTTTGAGTAGCTTGAGGGGTGCAGTTTTTGGAATGGTGTCACTTTTGGGTGTTTTCTGTCATGTACCTCCCTCAAAGGGACTTCAAATTGTCACTAAAAAAAAAGTTTTGTAAATTTTGCTGGAAAAATGAAAAATTGCTGATGAACTTTGAACCCTTATAACTTCCTAACAAATTTTTTTTCCCAAAATTGTGCTGATGTAAAGTAGACATGTGGGAAATATAATTTTTAACTATTTTGTGTCACACAACTCTCTGGTTTAACCCCTTCATGACCCGTGACGTTGCATGGGCCGGATACCAGGGTTTGATATAAGCTCACATCAAACACCCGACATCTCAGCTGATCTCATCAGTTGAGATGTCAGGCTAGCAGCACCGATTGGATCCAGGATCTTATCGGTGCTGTTAACCCTTTGGATCCCACGGTCAATCACTGAGAGCGGGATCCAAAGGTGCCGCGGCAGGGAACTCACTGTTCCCCGCCTGCATCGGAGATCCCGCGATCTCATGTGTTCAATGGTTGGCAGCGCTTGCTGCAGCTCATCGGTATCTGTCAGAAGCGATTGTACTGTGGGGCAGGGTGCCTCTCAATGGGTCAGTGTAAAACTAATGGCCACTTTACACACGGCTACATTTGTAGCTTATCCACAGGTAACTTACTGGCTGCAGTGAAATCATGGAGACATGGTTCTATCTTGTTGCTGTGTACAAATGGAATAATGTCTCCATGATTTCACTGCAACCAGTAAGTTACCTGTGGATAAGCTAGAAATGTAGCCGTGTGTAAAGTGGCCATAAGAATTAATGAATAAATAAAGTTTTTATAAATATTTGTATCACAAGAAAAAAACATAAAAGTTCAAATCACCCCCCTTTTCCTCCATTCACAATAAAAGTATTAAAAAAAAAAAAAAAAACACGTTTGGTATCGCCGCTTTCAGAATCGCCCGATCTATCAAGATATAAAATCAATTCATGAGAGCCGTAAACTGCGTAACAGAAAAAGAGGTCCAAACGCCAAAATTACAATTTTTTTGGTCGCCGCAACATTGCTATAAAATGCGATAATGTGTGATCAAAACGGCGCAACTACCCAAAAGTGGTGTCTTTAGAAATGTCAGCTCAAGATGCAAAAAATAAGCCATGATACAGCCCCAGATCCTCGAAAAATGAGGACCCTACGGGTTGCAGAACATGGTGCAAAAAGTGTGTTTTTTTTTTTCAAATTTCTGATTTTTTTTCACCACTTAGATAACAGTAAAAGTATACGTGTTTGCTATCTACGAACTCGTACCGACACGAGGCATCACATCGTCATGTCGGTTTTACCCTATAGTGAAGATGGCGACTAAAAAACCCAAAAAACAAACGTTTAATTGCACTTTTTTTTTGCAATTACACTGCACTTGGAATTATTTTGCAATTTCCCAGTACATTATATAGTAAAATAAATGATTGCATCTGAAAGTACAAGTCGCCCTGCAAAAAACAAGCCGTCATATGTCGAATGACAGAAAAATAAAAAAGATATGGCTCTTGGAAGCAGGGGAGAAAAAAACAAAAATGAAAAATGAAACATTCTAGGGTCATGAAGGGGTTAACATAATAAAAATTAAAAATTTGAAAATGTCAAAATTGTCAAAGTTTTTGCCAAATTTCTGATTTTTTTTACAAAATTATCGACCTAAATTTGCTACTATCATGAAGCCCAAGATGTGATGAAAAAACAATTTTGAAACAAGGAGCCCGGTGGTGCAATTATTATTTAATTTAACTTATAGAAAGTACATTCCAATTTCTTATACTACAAAAAAAAATAAAATAAAAAAGACAATTCAACTGAAATAAGTCATGTATAGTTTACTTGAATTACTACTTTCCACAACTGAGATCTAAAGGTTAAAAAAATCAGGAAACGAGGCTGTGAAGTAAAGGTTTCAAAAAGAAACATTTAGATTCCTTAATACTACCATCAAGGGTTTTACGCTGAAAACGCCTTTGAAGTATGATGTTGTTGAAACTAAATTACTGTTAAGGGAAAAAATGCTATAAATCAAGCTGTCCACTTAGGAAGCGATCATCCCGTACAGCCATGCTTCCTGGCACTGCGAGGTGAGTGATTGGATGATGTCAACACCATCTATAATGAACTCTAATTTTCATGGTCTTTCATTCTCCACTGACAACAGTTGCACATAAAATCTCGAAAACACATTTATAAAAGTATTTGATGTTACCTACTTACCCTGAACAGGACCTTAAATCGAGAGAAGATATATTGGCCACTGGAAGGATTAAACACTACTTATTACCATGTACAATTCTAGGCAAAGTATTATACAGGTATCAGTTTTGATTTTTATCGGTTTTAATGTGGCCATCACCATATTGTTATATTTGATTTGAAGGTTGGTTGAATCCAACAGTTCTAATGTAATGTGACTGAGCACCATGTTAAGCATAATACACAGGCACTCTACAATAATGAAACACCTCTTCATTTTACAAGAGTTGTCTCCACGACCACAGGAGGTAGGGTTCTTAAAGCTTGACGATTATATAGCCATCATGTTAAAAAGCATGGACATGCAGAAGCAGGCAATCCCAGTGCAGAGAACAGATCCTACGCGTTACAACCTACATGGTCATAATTATGGACCATGACTAATGGTGGGTTTACACGTCGCGATATCGGCGTCCAACTCTGACCAAAAGTCACGGGGGTCGTGCGTTGTCCCCGATATCGTTCGTGAGTTGTATGGTATAAATGCCCAATACGATGCACGAGCGATGCCAAAATGATATCGGGGATCAAATGAGCCTGCTCTCCAACGGCCCGATATTGGATGGGCGTTGTGGCAGGATCGTGCTGTGTAAACGCCCAACTACGATGTGGAGTACAACTTCCCCTATCATGTCCCATGTTAAATGGTCGTTCCTGGGTTGGCCGTACAAGGGGGCGGACACATTGCACAGGCGTTGTCTGCCGATAGCGCGCTGTGTAAATCTCCGATGCGATCTTGGAAATCTGGCCCGAAAAAGTGCGCTCCCGCGGCATCGGATCCAACATCGGACCGACGTTGGAACGTGTAAAGTGGCCATAAGACCGTGTAGGTTGATATGGGTAGGATCCGTCCCCTGCATTGGGATTGCCTGCTTCTGCAAGTCCAGCCGGCAGACTAAGGGCAGACGCGAGTCTGACCCTAGCCTTATATGCTACAAAATTTTCTCCGTTTTTTCTGTACTGTGGACTCCCTACGTCAATCAATCAGACCCTTCCACAGTTTAGTACCCTTCACAGCTATCCAAAATCCAAACGGTTTGGGAATGCTTAAAACCTGCAAACATCTGGCTGCATAAACACTGACATATCATCATTTTCTTTCCTCAACTTCAAGTACTGTCTTTTGCCATTTACCGTTTCCTGTAAATTGACGGTCCTTGAGGGAGGATCCAGGTTCCCATTGAATCTGGCTCTCACTTACTTGGTTCTATTTATTTGTATGGAAAATAGAACATGGTCCAACAACTGCAAAAAGATATTCAATCCATATTAAAACATCACATTTATTGGAAAAAGAAAAAGTTAAAAAGGGGGTTGTCAGTTCATAGAGGGACATATATCGTTGACACTGTCCATTTGTCTTCTAAGGAGCCCCTCACTAAGCTTGGGAAGCCATCGCTGTGACTCAAGTTTACTAAGGTTCTTTGCTTACTTTTTTATTTTACATATTTGTCTAAAATAATTTTCACATTTGCAACATCTTGTGTATTTTTGTAAACACCGCCTACCTAATAGTTGCTAATTTATTAATAATTTTTGGGGATAAAAAAAGGCCAATGCATAATACCGTATATACTCGTGTATAAGCCGACCCGTGTATAAGCCGACCCCCCTACTTTTGCCCACAAAACCTGGGAAAACCTATTGACTCGTGTATAAGCCGAGGGTGGACTCCAGCACAGGTATACAGCCCCCAGCAGTGTGGTATACAGCAGCCCCAGAGGTATATACAGCAGCCCCAGTGGTGGTATACAGCAGCAGCCCCAGTGGTAAATACAGCAGCAGCCCCAGTGGTTAGTATACAGCAGCCCCAGAGGTAGTATACAGCAGCCCCAGAGGTAGTATACAGCAGCCCCAGAGGTATATACAGCCCCAGAGGTATATACAGCAGCCCTTAGATAGTATACAGCAGCCCCAGTGGTGTATACAGCAGCCCCAGAGGTATATACAGCCCCAGAGGTATATACAGCAGCCCTTAGGTAGTATACAGCAGCCCCAGTGGTGTATACAGCAGCCCCAGAGGTAGTATACAGCAGCCCCAGAGGTATATACAGCCCCAGAGGTATATATAGCAGCCCTTAGGTAGTATACAGCAGCCCCAGTGGTGTATACAGCAGCCCCAGTGGTAGTATACAGCAGCCCAGAGGTATATACAGCAGCCCTAGTGGTGTATACAGCAGCCCCAGAGGTAGTATACAGCAGCCCCAGAGGGATATACAGCAGCCCTTAGGTAGTATACAGCAGCAGCCCCAGGGGTGTATACAGCAGCAGCCCCAGGGGTGTATACAGCAGCAGCCCCAGGGGTGTATACAGCAGCAGCCCCAGGGGTGTATACAGCACCAGCCCCAGGGGTGTATACAGCAGCAGCCCCAGGGGTGTATACAGCAGCAGCCCCAGAGGTCGCGGGCAATGACGTCATTGCCCACGACTACAGGAAGCCGCGGGAAGACGCTGAATGAAGCCCGGGATCGTCATGTCGGCAGCGGCGGGACAGCGCGACAGGACAGTGATAAGTATGATTTTACTTTACAGGTTTGCCGCGCAAGGGGGGGGGCCCTGGATCTTGATGGGGGGCCTGTATACCTCTGGGGCTGCTGCTGTATACTCGTGTATAAGCCGAGGGGGGAATTTTCAGCCCAAATTTTGGGCTGAAAAACTAGGCTTATACGCAAGTATATACGGTAGGTCTAAGAAAAGATGATCTACTCTTCATAATACAGCTGTATTCACCTAATTAAAGGGGAACTTCAGTAAGAGAAAACTTTTTAGTACAGTTCCTGCCCTTCTACATGAAGAAGCAGAGCTGTACACTGCAGTTCTAGGATCTATAGATCTCTTATAAATCCATAAAATCATACCTGCTCCTCTACTCTGGCCCTCACCTCACAGAACCCAAAATCTTCAGCATGAGAGCTTCATGCAGCATCAGAAAACAGCAGGTGTGTCAGGGGCGTGGATGCTGGGAGCTGCAGGATCATCCTACATTCCAGTGAGTGATAATGATGATCCATTGAAATCTGGACAGATAAGAAGATACCATATTCCTATGCAGAGCTGAATCGATCAATGTAATGATTTGCCTCTGCTCCTCACAATAACAGTACACAGTATGCACAGTATCTGCTTGGTGACATTATTGCTATTTGAAGCCTGGCACCCCCCTCCCCCGTCTCATATAACAGTATATCAGGGGCTGGATTGTATGTTTGAGCATGGGGTTGGTGGTGATGCCCCTGCCACGCCCCCTCCCTTTAAAGAAATGTGAGGGGGCACGAAGGTAAGCTGATCTTGTAGCTCCCAGCATCCACGTTCCCGACACACCTCCTCTTCTCACCAGCAGCATGACGTTCACGTGCAGAGATTTGGGTTCCGTGAGGTGGGGGTCAGAGCTGAGGAGCAGGCATGATTTTATTGATTTAAAAGCGATCTATAGATCCTAGAACTGCTGTGTACAGCTCTGCTTCATCATGTAGGAGGGCAGGAACAGTACTAAAAAATTTTCTCCACTTGAGTTCCCCTTTAACATTAAAGGAAATCACTTTCGGTAAATATGTAATTTTCTTCTTTAGGCAAAAGTTTAAACTGTTCTTTTGAATGGATATGGCACTCCACATTTTTATACAACACCTCTTCTGTAGTCCACATTCTGCAGCACCTCTTCTGCAATACCTCCTGTAGTCACAAAATAAATAGTGAAACCCAGGTTCTTAGACTTGGGCTCTGCAACAGCTAACATTGAGTCTGAAAAGCACAAAGTAACTGATCAAACTAAACACAGCCGCTTTGTGCACCTTGATAATGCCCAATATTTCAGTTCACCTTCCTATTTACTTGTTTTTCATTCATCTCTGCTCTCTTGTGCCTTAATTAACAACTATGGCTTCACAAGAGCAAGAGATAGCAAAAGATAGGTGGAAAAAAGTTGGTGGGAAGTTGTGCCAAATTATTTGGCCAAGGGTGACCAAGGGTGCACAGAGTGCTTGTGCTTGGTTTCAATAATCATTTTGTGCTAACAAACTCCTTAGAAGGCTTGTTAACTCTGCGACAGTAAAGTGTTGTATGTTAGTCGTATTGTCATGCATAAAGATACAACAGTTTATGTCTTTCAACAAAGTTCACATGTTCTACTTATGATTTTATGGAGATTTCAGTGACCAAGTTCTAGACTCTGGCTCAGACTTTTTTTGCATTTGTCTTCCATCCAAAATTTCTCTCTTGACCCAATTATCATTAGGGAAAACAAGTATGTGACGTAGGCTGGGTTCAGATTCAGACGAGTGTTTGACAAATTGTTGCCCAGAAACTGATGATTAGCATCCGTATTGTAATTGGTATTCCACTCAATCCCATCCATGTGTGGAGCCCACTGGGACAGGGTACTTGGTACCGGATCGGGGTACTGCTGGGGATGTCACGACAGTCTTGGTCCGGACCGTGTCCCGTGTTCCGCAATAAATGGGGGGATATTTACAGGGGAGTTTGTCGTGATGCCACCAACGGGTTGTGGTCAATAAGGGAACCACCGCTGCAGTGTACTTCTGTCAGGAGGATGGATGGATTCTGCAGCCAGGTGGATGAGCCCGCCGCAGGTCGGGACAGCTCCTGACATGGTGAAATGGTGCAATTGCAGTTTAGTATACCTGGAATCAGACACGGACACTTAAGCAGGGTTCACCGGGTTTACTTTCCAATTCTTCGAAGACACACAGTGCACGGTACAGTTGAGTTCTTAACAGCTTTACACAATAGACTCCGGTAACACTTGAACCCTCTGCAGCCATGTTGTCACTCTGAGACCCCTCACTCTTTTTATATGTCCTTTCAGACTGATTCTCTCTCTCTTCCTCTGGGTAGATTGCGGAGCGGCAGCTCGGTCCCTCAATGTAGCTTCCCCCTAAGTGTATGGGTGGTAAGCCGGGTCCTCCTGGTTGCTGCTATGCCCCCAACCCTGTAGTGGGAACACGGATCTAGAATCTGTGTTCCCCGTTAGTTTGTCTGGGGAGCTGGTGTGAATCTTCAGTCCCCCTCAGAGCCTACATTCTGGTTCAGCCCAGCCTTGGATGTCCCTGTCTTGCAAGGGATCACCGGGCTCCTTCCTTCCCGTGTAACATCCCAGGTACTTCAGGAGGGTCTTTCCTGTCAGTAATTTGTCAGCGCTACCGTCTTCCTTGGACCCGGTGGCACCGTTCCGGTTTCTGTTGCTCCTGTCTTTTCTGGTCACTCTGTCAGCACTCGCCAACTCCTCTTCATCTGTTCCTCTCAGCCTACTCCGACCTACTTGTCTTGGCTGCTCGGCACTCGCCTACTCCTCTGGGTCTTTACTGTTCTGCTCAGCACCCACTGACCTACTGGCTAACTACTTCCTGTTTCTCCTTTTTATACTGGTTCGTTACCATGACTACGCCTCACCCACTGGCCCTACTACCCCTTGCCTGCCTAGAGTCCCAGGCTCCGGGTTGGGTCTATGTCAGTGGATGTGTGTTTAGGGGGTGTTTGATATACAAACTGTCTACCCTTCTGCCTAGCTGCAGTTCCTACTTGTGGCCACCCTGATCGCAGGGGCGCCACACATGTGTCATCTGTATGTCTGTGCGACACCTGTAGCTTTTATTCTTGTATATTGGTAGTTAAAACATGTACAAGACCAAACACAGTTTCCTATGTTGAAAATTTCAAATATCAGTAAAATCGATTGCAATATGGATGATCTGTATGGTGTCTACTTTTTTGTTCACCCATACACTTCGAATATTCAAGTCTCATCCATAAAATGAATAGTGCATGCTGCGATTTTTTTCACATGGGAGTGTGACTGTTTTGCTCACCAGCAGGGCGAGCATCCAGGAGTGGACCCACTGGTCCATGAAACCAATCACTGCCGAGATGAGCAAGACTAAGCGGACCAACAAGGTTTCTGCTATAGCTACAGGAGGTGGATATAGGCTTAGCAGGTGGTCACTAAGTGCAGCCCCAGGGGTTCTCATTGCCATGGCAGCTGACTTCAGGGGTCATCTCTTATCGACAGAGTCTCTAAGTATTGTGGTGCAGCCAGATGGCTGAAGATAGCCGGAAGCATGAATAAGGCTGCTTTCACACTATGATTTTTGCTTCTCCGATGCTGCCCGATTTTCGGACCCCATGCATCCCTATGGGGATAGGGTCAGATCGGACAGCATCGGCTCCCTAAAAATCGTAGTGTGAAAGCACCCTAAGCGGTAATAGGAGGGTGCAGATGTGTATTCAGAATAGTAGGTGCAGGCATATGCTGACAGGTATATATGGCACAGCAGGTGTAGGCATGTATAGGCGACATTTATGGCACAGCAACTAGTTGTCGGCCTCAGGGTTGTCAGAGGGGAATGCCACAGGAAACAGCACCTTGAGCTGATGTCTCTAGAAAATGAAGAAAGGAAATGAAGTACATTGAGGATCTGATTGACCCACTCCACTTGACGGTTGAACTGTGGGTGATTGGAGGAAGAGAAGTCCAAGGTGACATCCACCAGAACTGGGACATGAACTGGACCATTCTATCAGATACAATATGGAGCCGCAGTCCGTGCAGGTGGAATATGTGCTAGATAAAATGTTCTGCCAGCTTTTCACAGATGGAAGACTGAACAATGGTATGAAGTGGGCCATTTTGAAGAACGTGTCTACTAACTTTGAAATAATAAAGCAGGCCAGGGACACTGGCAGATCAGTGATGAAATTCATCTCAATGTGTTGCCACAGAGTGGATGACATGGGTAGTGGCAATAGGCTCTATGATATGCTGGGATTTGTCATCCTGGTTGACTGAGTGAAATGACCTGGATAGTGCATCCACCTTAATGCACTTCTAGGCCAGACAAAAGCGTGGAATGAAGTCAAATTGGGCGAAGAACAGTGACATTCGGGCTTGGCGGGGGATTAACCTCTGTGCAGGCTGTAGGTTGGCCAGATTCTTTTGGTCATTGTAGATGATGACAGGATGCACAGCAAGTTCCAGCAAGTATCGCCATCCCCCTTAATGGCATATTGATCATCAAAAATTGTCAGTCGCCAATCTAGTAGTTACGATCACATGCTGAGAAGGCCTCGGAAAAAAAGAAGCTGCAGGTCACCATCCATCTGATATGAGATTTCTGAGTGAGGATTGCACCAGCCCCTGAGGAGCAAGTATTCACTTCTAAGAAAATCTGCTTAATATGTCCCGCCTATGTAGCGCCAGAGCCAAAGAAAAAGCTTGTTTGATAGTGACAAAGGCAGCCACCACTTCAGGATTCCTTGATTTGGGGTACGCCCCCTTACGGGAAAAGACCATGATGGAGAGGACAAAAGAGGAGAAGTGTGGAATGAACTAGCTATGATAGTTGGTGAATCCCAGAAACCACTGAATGGCTTTTACTCCATCAGGACAAGGCCACTAGAGCACTGTCGACACTTTCTCCGGATCCATCTCTAGGCTGGTGTCAGACATAATTATATAGCAAGGAATGAAAGGGAGGTTCTCTCGAAGAAGCATTTCTCAAACTTAGCATAGAGGCAATTCTCTCTTAGCCACTGCAGGGCCAGGCAGACTCCTGTGTGTGGGCAGGTTGGGAGAGAACATCAGGATGTAGTCTAAGTATATGACCACACACGAGTAAAGTAGATCTCGGAAGATGAAACTGCTGGTGCACTGCTTAGACAGAATGGCATTACTCAGTACTCGTACTGGCCATCAAAGGTATTACAGGCTTCCATGCATCTAGGACATATTCAGACCAGATTATCATCACCATGGAGGTCCAGCTTGGAGAAGTTTCTGGAACCATGGAGTCAGATAAGCAACTCAGGTATGAGCAGGAGCGGGTGCTTATTCTTCATATGATCTGATTGAGACCCTGGTAATCTATGTATGGTCGAAGAGTTCCGTTTTTTTTTTCTTTATAAAGAAGTAACCTGCTCTGGCTCATGAGGAGAACTTTTGGATGATTTTCCTTGCCGGGTTCTCTTAAATGTACTCTAACATGGCATGGGCCTCACCCTGAGAAAGAGGGTGGGTAGATATGAACTCGGGAAGGAGTAGAATCCAGAAGAAGGTCAATAGGACAGTCATATTGTTTATGCGGTGGCAGAGTCTCAGCCTTCTTTTTACCAAAGACATCAATGAAGGACTAGTAAGCAGAAAGCCGACCTGGAAGATTGGAAGGCACTTCTGGCGGGTGGATGAGGCAGACAGGTGCGAGACATTTGTAGTGACAGGACTGTCCCCATCTGAGTACATCTCCTGACCTTCACTGCAAGTACATCTGGAGCCAGAAAAGACCCTGCAGCACAGGATGAGATATGCCGGGTAGCACGTGTAGGATGACCTTGTCCGACTGTAGCATGCCTGCCCAGAGATTAACATGCTTGGTGATGAACTGCATAGAATTGAGCAAGGGTTTACTGTTGACAGAGGAGACAGTGATAGACATCTGAAGTCGCCGGACAGGGATCTGGTGTCAATTCACAATAGCTTTTGCACAAAGTTCCCGGCAGAACCTGAGTCCAGGAAGGCCAATTGCGAGAATCGTATGGAACTGCAGGATATGGACAACGAGAGAGTTAGAAATGAACAGGAATTCCTTTTATCTAGTGTGGCTTCTCCGAAGGACCCAAGACTGGGTAGTTTCCAGGCTTCACAAAGCCTTCAGTCCTCCAGATCTCTCGACAATGTCTAACTTTCTCCACTTGATCTACCTCTATGGGATCTGAGGGGACTGCAGGCCTAGCAGATCATGGCTGCATGAGTTACTGAAATGAAGGGACCAGGTGAATAGGCCTCTTCTCTCAATTTACCTGTCTGGAATGCCTTTGAAAGCGGAGGTCAATGCAGGTAGCTAAGGATACCAGGTGACCTACGGTGGTAGGAATGTCTCGACTGGCCAGTTCATCCTTGATTGATTCTGAGTGTCCCTCCCAGGAGGTGGCCACTAATACTTCATTGTTCCAGTCTAGTTTAGAAGATAGGATGCAGAACCAGTTGGAATACTGACCCACTGTGAGGTTTCCCTGGCAAATCCTCATGAGAGATGATGCCATAGAGGTAACTCTTCCAGGCTCATCGAACACCTTGCGGAAGGTCATGAGGAAGGTAGGCAGCTGAGAGACAACTGAATCATTTCTCTCCCAGAGTGGATTCATCCAAGCTAGGACTTCATCAGTCAGGTGTGACATTATGAAGGCTGCCTTGGAAAGAGCAGAGTCAAAAGGTTGAGATGACGACACAAAGTGGAGCAAGCACTGGTTGAGGAATCCTCTGCACAGCTTGGGGTCAACATTAAACAGTGTAGGGGCCACCTTATGAGACCTGGATAGGCAGGCAGGTGTCACAGGAGGAGCAAGATTCTGCAGGGCATATATGCGGGAGTCTGCAGGGTCATAAAGTCTAAGATGCAGGTTTACTCCTCACGTTGGTGGGCAAGTTCCTAGCTAAATCTCAGCAAGCTGGATTGGATCATGGATCAAAGGAACTGGAAGTTTGCATTGCCATCAAGTGGGTGTCCATGAACTTTATATAATTCATCATTTTGATTTGGTTGTCTCATTGACGGGCAAGCTCTTGTTGCACCTCTTTCAAGCGGGAAGTCTTGGACCCAGCATGATTTATGGTCTGAGCAAACAATATGCACACCAGGAGGATGATATTTTGGGTGTGGACTCACAGGGCCGTGACACCATGCAGACTGGTATGTAGGTGCACGACTCTAGGGCGAGACACAGGGTTAGCAGGTAAAGGTACAGAATAACAGGCACAGGGATTTGTTATACTGGACAAACACCTGAGAACTAGCAACGCACTAAGGGATAGACCACGTTGCTCCGGCACCTCCCAATGGGGGAAGTTGCCTTAAGTACCTTGTGCTTTTCAGCCATAGGCTAAGAAGCACTTCCAGAATATGTCGCACTATCCGTTAAAAAAACTAGAGGATGCGGTGTGCAGCACCTAAGCGCTCTCCCAGGAGACCTGTGTAGTGAGCGCTGGCCCTGGGAGCGGGAAAACATAGACAGGGACAAAACAGAGGGGTGGGACCGCCGGCAGGGTCAGTATGCCACAGATGTCAGTCTCTCTGTCTCATGTAGATCAGCCCTGCGGTGATGGACGCTACAGTGACATCAGACCTTGCCTAATTCATGACAAGCTGTGATATGCCTTACGCCAGAAATCTTACTCCAGACTGCTAATGATTCAGGCAGTTCTGAATGCAGCATGCCTTCTAATCAAGACTGACATGAACAATGCCACACTTCATGACTCAGGACCTTGGTTGAAAAATGTTTCATATGTACAGCATATTCAATAATATTGGTTAGTGTGCTCTTTAATTTTAATACGGACAGTGCACATATGTATAAGGCCTTACTCACACATCAGTATGTTAGATCAGTATTTCACAAGTATTTGTAGGTCAAAACCAGGATTGTCTCCAAAACCCAAAACAAATGTCAATCTTTCAATTATAGTTTTTCTCTGCAAGTTCTACTGATGGCCTTGGCATACAAACACTTGTGCAAAAATACCGACATGTGAATGGGACCTAATATGTTCATCTGAACTGTCTCAAAAACTACATGTACAGTTGTGGCCAAAAGTATTGACACCCCTGCAATTCTGTCAGATAATACTCAGTTTCTTCCTGAAAATGATTGCAATCACAAATTCTTTGGTATTATTATCTTCAATTAATTTGTCTTCAATGAAAAAACACAAAAGTATTGGCACCCTCAGCCTAATATTTGGTTGCACAACCTTTAGCCAAAATAACTGCGATCAACCGCTTCGGGGAACCATCAATGAGTTTCTTACAATGCTCTGCTGGAATTTTAGGCCATTCTTCTTTGACAAACTGCTCCAGTTTGGACTCATTGCTGGCCACCTTAGAAGTCTCCAGTGCTTTCTCTCAAACCATTTTCTAGTGCTTTTTGAAGTGTGTTTTGGGTCATTGTCCTGCTGGAAGGACCCACGACCTCTGAGGGAGACCCAGCTTTCTCACACTGGGCCCTAATTTATGCTGCAAAATTTGTTGGTATCTTCAGACGTCATAATGCCATGCACACGGTCAAGCAGTACAGTGCCAGAGGCCGCAAAGCAACCCCAAAACATCAGGGAACCTTTGCCATGTTTGACTGTAGGGACCGTGTTCTTTTCTTTGAATGCCTCTTTTTTTCTCCTGTAAACTCTATGTTGATGCCTTTGCCCAAAAAGCTCTACTTTTGTCTCATCTGACCAGAGAACATTCTTCCAAAACGTTTGTAGGCTTTCTCAGGTAAGTTTTGGCAAACTCCAGCCTGGCTTTTTCATGTCTCGGGGTAAGAAGTGGGGTCTTCCTGGGTCTCCTACCATAAAGTTCCTTTTCATTCAGACATCGACGGATAGTACGGGTTGACACTGTTGTACCCTCAGACTGCAGGGCAGCTTGAACTTGTTTGGATGTTAGTCCAGTTCTTTTCTCCATGCTCAATGTGGTACACACAAGGACACAGGACAGAGGTTGAGTCAACTTTAATCCATGTCAACTGGCTGCAAGTGTGATTTAGTTATTGCCAACACCTGTTAGGTGCCACAGGTAAGTTACAGGTGCTGTTAATTACACAAATTAGAGAAGCATCACATGATTTTTCTAACAGTCCCAATACTTTTGTCCACCCCCTTTTTTATGTTTGGTGTGGAATTATATCCAATTTGGCTTTAGGACAATTCTCTTTTGCGTTTTTTCATTGAAGACAAATTAAATGAAGATAATAATACCAAAGAATTTGTGATTACAATCATTTTCAGGAAGAAACTGAGTATTATCTGACAGAATTGCAGGAGTGTCAATACTTTTGGCCACAGCTGTATGCAGGAGGATTGCCTGCTTGAATGATACAGATTGATAGCTCAGTTAACCTTTTGCACAGACAAATACAAACTGTATGTGGAAGAGCAATCATTTGCCTCCATATAGCTTACATATTGTCGGTAGTACAACCTTTAAGTACATAGGGAGATGTGATGGAGACAAATATTAATCCCTCCATGACCAATCATGTACTATATATATACTGTCATCAAATAACTAAAATGCAGCACTCACCAGAGATGATCAAAGTCCATTTAATCACATATCCAGACGTGGTACATGCGACAAACAAGTGCGGGGAGGGGGAGAGGAGACGGCAGACTCCGCTGTCTCCTCTCCCCCTCCCCGCACTTGTTTGTTGCATGTACCGCAACTGGATATGTGATTAAATGGACTTTGATCATCTCTGGTGAGTGCCGCATTTTCCTTATTTGATGACAGTACTATTTCTTATTGTGTGCACCACCATAAAAGAGAACACTATTGCAGCAGACCACTGGAGCTTTAACCCCTGATATCCCGAAAGTGCCCAGTACCTCTCTTTATTGGATTCTATATACACGTTATTGGTTGTGTCCCTGTCTTTGATGAAGGCTCACATGCTGAGTCTGCATCCTTCCCCACACATCAGCTCCTATGATCAATCAACATGTGCATCTACGGTAGCATTAGAAGAGCCATTTCCTGCTTCTATCGGCAGCTCAGTGATATGAGCAAGGGGCATTGATAGGTTGACATACCAGCCAGGGGACAGCTAATTACCTGTGTCACTCTCATGGTGAACTTCCTGTGAATGCTGGCATAGTGTTGGCATTCACAGGAGATGACTATTTGTACTGTACAAATCAGACAGTGGGAGCTTCAAGCTTCGAGTCCCCTAAAAGAACAAGTAAAAACAATACAATGTTTTTTTTTAATATTTGAAAAAATAAGTAAAAACACAAAAGTCCAAATCACCCTATTTTTCCCAATAAAAAATAATAGCAAATAAAAAATACATATGTTTGGTATCGCTGCATTCAGAAATGCATAATCTATCAAAATATAAAACAAATTAATCCGATCGCTAAACTGCGTAACAGAACAAAAATAAAACTGCCAGAACTACTTTTTTTTGGTCACTACAGCATTGCAATAAAATGAAATAACAGGTGATAAAAATAACGTATGTACACCTAGATGTTTGAAATAAAAACGTCAGCTCAGGACGCAAAATATAAACCCTCACGCAGCCATATATCCCAAAATATGAGAACATTATGAGTCTTAGGAAATGTTGACACATGCCCATTTTTAAGGGGTATAAATCTCTGAATTATTTTTCAGCACATAAATAATAAAAAGCATATATGTTTGATATCTACAAACTCGTACTGATCTGCGGAATCATGCTGCCAGGTCATT
This sequence comes from Allobates femoralis, assembly GCA_033576535.1. Classification (NCBI taxonomy): domain Eukaryota; kingdom Metazoa; phylum Chordata; class Amphibia; order Anura; family Aromobatidae; genus Allobates; species Allobates femoralis. Next base: position 688,735,581 of record JARQOC010000002.1, read on the forward strand.
TTTATCATATGGTGAACATGGTGAATATAAACCCCAAAAAACATTGTGGAATTACACTTTTTGCAAATTCACCGGACTTGGAATTTTTTTCTCATTTTCCAGAACACTATATGGTAAAATGAATGATGTCATTTTAAAGAACAACTCGTCCCGCAAAAATCAAGCTCTCATTTGTCTATATTGACAGGAAAATAAAAAAAAGGTTATGGATATTGGAAGAATGGGTGGTAACAACAGAAACAGAAAATCACACTGGGGCGAAGGGGTTAATATTTAGTTTGCAAAAAAATTTGATACTTTTTTTACCATGGTTTTTACAGACCAATGAATGGGACTGAGCTTCCTTGTGAATGCATGGACCAGGGGAGGGGAACCTAAGGTCTCGAGGACCACCAGCAGATCATGTTATCAGGATTTCCTTAGTATTGCACAGATGATAATATAATCACCTGCCCTGGTGAGGATTACAACCCATGTGCAATGCTAAGGTCGGCTTCACACCACAATTTTAAGGATCCGGGGCTGTCTGGTGTGAACCTGACAGCCCCGGATCCCATTTTGGCCCCGTAGTAGTCCTATGGGGCCGGATGGCATTGATTTGCCATCTGGTTCTCTGCTGTCAGGGAGGATCCGGGAGAATTTGTGTTTTTTCCCCAGACACAAAATCGCAGCTTGTAGCGTTTTTGTGTCTAGGGCAAAAATCTGCCAAAATCAGATACACCCAGATCCTCCCGGATCCGGTATGATCCAGCGCCCCCTAACATGGGAGGCTATGGATCGCACCGGATCCGACAGAAAATCGTATCCGACTGCCAGTCGCCGGGTGCTGAAGCTCAACGGCGGCCAGTGCTGAACTTCAGCACCTGGAGAGCTCCCGGCTGAGATTTCAGAACCGAGGCTAGCAAGGGACAGCTCCTGCAGCTGCAGACTGCCAATTCCGGCAGAAAACAGGACCGGAGGGCATATGTGCCCTCCGGTTCTGTTCTGTCCGGAGCTGTCAGGCTTTGTCCGGTGCATCCAGCAAAACACCGGACACAGCCTGACAGCTCAAAACCGTGGTGTGAAGCCGGCCTAAGGACATCCTGAAAACCTGCACTGTTGGCGGCCCTCGAAGCCTGGAGTTCCCCACCTCTGGCATAGACATTGGCTTTCATCCATGTGAAAACTCAAGGATTGAAGAAACCAAAAGAGGAGACCTCGCTTTCTGTGTTCCATCATCAAGTAGAATTATAAGACATTGTTTAACTTGGAAATATAGGAAAAAACACGTAAAATAAAGTCAACATTTCCGACTTGGAGTTGTCTCCTTCCTTCTAATCTTGAGTTGTTATAGACCCCACAGTACTATTACTGTGCGGTATACATCGTGTGTGCGAGCTTGTCAACTTCATTAATGCTCTTTGCCCTGGATACATCATTCAAGCATACAATTAAGTTTGGTAAGCTAGCTATTAACTACCTGACTGCGCGGATCTAAAAGGAAACATCTGCCTAATTTATGTGTATTTTCCACTGTGCTGATAGAAATAGACTGTTACATTCCACCCGTCAGCCCCTGAGCTTTTCTTGAGCGGAGGGTTACTGGTATCAAAGCTCATCAGAGTGAAGGGAGCCTTTGATTAATCTAGTCTTGCAATTAAATAGCAGGAAATTGTGCACAGGTTTACTGAGCGGCTGACTTAAATAAGGTCCAGGGGGTGCAGGCAGCACTGTAAAGAGATAATTGGACTCCTGACAGAACAAGGAAGCAAACAATACCTGCAATCGCTTGGATAATGTGAATGTACAATAGTACATATAAATATGGCAGGATTTTGTCATATAAATAATAACAAGAAGAATATTTCAGTGCTTTTTCACTTTTAATGTTAACTGATAACTTGTATTTTTTAATTTTCTTTATTTTATATTTATAAATTTAATGTTAACCGATAGTAACAAGTGTACATGGAATGAAGGACTTAATACTGAGTGTCAAGATGGAAAGCTCGAACATGGGACTGCTACTCAACACAAAGAAGATGACAAAGATTTTGACTATTGCCAGGTATGACAAGGACACATTTGAGATGGATGGTGACAAACTGGAAGTGGTAGTTGACTTCAACCTACTCGGATCAATGATCACTCAAGATGCAGCGATGACACCGGAAATCAATAGGAGAAAAGCTATGGGTAAATCCACAATGAAGTCACTGTGTGGAGCCCATTGGGACAGGGTACCCGGTACCAGACCGGGGTATATGCTGGGGATATCACGGCAGTTTTGGTCCAGACTGTGTCCCGGGCCCACAATAAAGGGGTGGTTTTGAGGGGTATTTACAGAGGAGTTTGACGTGACACCATCCACGGGTTGTGGTCAGGGTGACCACTGCTGCTGCAAAATCTCCGGGGATGATGTTTGGCAGCTGGAGATGTAACGGCTCTCCGTGGGCAGAGCCTGGTTCCCCGGGGCAGTGGTAGTAATAGTTTGTAGATGTAGTAGAATAGGGGTAGTAGTAGAGATGATGGTAGTTTGTGAGGGAGAGTAGGGCTTAAACGCAAGGATCACACAGACTCACTGTTTTTGAAGTTTTTCCTAGAATTTCGGGCTTAATGCCAGCTGGTAATACAAAGCTGGTATTAACCATTTATTACCCAGCATGCCACTGCCATGAAAGACACTAGAATAGTTGGGTAAAGCCCTTGGAAATGGTGCTATGAGGAATGCATCATTTTCAGGGGCAGCTGCCATGCTTTAGCATGGGGGGGTTTAAAATGATGGGCCTTCACCTTGCTGAGAATACCAGCCCTCAACTGCCTAGTGTTACCTTGACTGGCAATTAAAAATAGGGCAGAGCCCTACGCATTTTTTTTTCCAGCCAAGGTAAAAATAGGCAGCTGAGGGTGGCAGCTCGCAGCTGTCAGCTTTATCTGTGCTGAGACTGAAAAATACAGCAGAGCCCCACACATTTTTTTTGCCATTTATTTATTTATTTTTACACCCTATGATGTCGGGTTGGTTGCCATACACTATGACAACCAATCACAGACACCATCCAGGTTGTGAAAATGCAGTCTAATTGCAACAACCGATCACAGACACTCTCACAGAGCATAAGTATCTGTGATTAGCTGTTGTGGAGTCAGTGAAATGAATATGCAGAAAGGTTAAGTGAGTGAGAGGAAAGGCAGGAGATCAGACCTAGAAGCAAGCAAGCAAGCAGTGGGAGACCGGTAAGATGATCTGTGTTTGTCAGTTTTTGGACACATTTGAAAGCAGGGTACCAAGTGATACAGGGGTTATCCCAGTTCATGGATGAATGTGAACTGGAATAACTTCTCACACGGCAGTCAGCACCCGGAGCACAGCCGTAAAGTGAGCACTACTCTCAATTGTAGCTGTGCTCCAGTGTCATTCTGTGCCTATTCATCTCTGTCAGCAGATGTCTTTCATGGTAAAGATGTAGCAAATATCAAGACAGAAGACCGCTGGATTATGTCAGAGCGATGATTTTTTTAAAATTAAAGATGTAGTCCCTAAATGGGTTTTATGTTTTATTTTTAATAAAAAAAAATTTATTTCTGTGTTGTGTTTTTTTTCCTGTTTACTAGAAATTCATGGTGGCCATGTCTAATTTGGCATGAAGCCATGAATTTTGGACTTAGTACCATCTCATAATACAAAGCTGGTACTATTATTACCCACCATGCCACCCCCATCAGTGCTGCTGGAAGAGCCAGGCAATGCACCTGGAAATAGTGCTGCAATGAAAGAGCTATTTTCAGGGCTGGCTGTGGGCTGTGGTTTTCAGCAGCGATGGCCCAGAATGCTTGGGCCTTATCATGCTGAGAATCCCAGCCTCCAGGTGCCTGGTTTTAACTGGCTGGATATCAAATTATGGCGGGAGCCCACACATTTTTTTAATTTATTTTTTGACATAATTAAAAAAAAATTGGGCTTCCTTGTCTTTTGATCTCCAGCCAACGTAAAGCCAGGCAGCTGGGGGTAGCATCCCATAGCTGTCCACTTTATCTGCATTGAGAATCAAAAATTCTGTGAAGCACTATGTCATTTTTATTTATTTATTTATTTATTTATTTTCACACTTCTATATGTGTGACAGAAGCACCAGCCAATCACAGATGCTGTCACAGAGAATGAGTGTCTGTGATTGGTAATCTGCAATCAGCCCATACATTCTAGTATAGTACAATGTATAGCCTAGTTTCAGGTTACTTCAGCAGCCAATCACAGACACCCATTCTGTGTGTCAGTGTCTGTGATTGGCTGTTGGGCCTGTCACACATATAGAAGTGTGAAAATAAATAAATAAAAAAATGGCATAGCTCGCAGCAGCATTTTTAATTCTCAGTGCAGATAAAGTGGACAGCTATGGGCTGCTACTTCAGTGGCCTGGCTTTACCTTGGCTGGCAATCAAAAGACAGGGAAGCCAATATTATTTTGAAAATTATTTAAAAAACAATTAAATAATTTGTAGGCTCCCGCTATATTTTAATCGCCAGCCAGGTAAAACCAGGCAGCTTGGGGCTGGGATTTTCAGCATGGTGAGGCCCAAGAGTTCTGGCCCCCCCACGCTCTAAATTGCAGCCCGCAGTCCCCCCTGAAAATGACACACTCCTTGCTGAACCATTTCCAGGCACTTTACCTGGCTCTTCCGGCGGCCCTGGTGGGGGGTGGCACACTGGGTAAAAATGGGGTTAGTACCAACTTTGTATTAACAGCTGAAGCCTGAAATTCATGGTATCACACTAAATTAGACATGGCCACAATGAATTAAAAAAAAAAAAAGAAAAAATACAACACAGAGAATATTTTTTTTATTAAGAATAAAACACAAAACACATTTAGGGACTCCATCTTTAATAAAAAAAAAAAAGAATACTTGTTCCAACGTAATCCACATCTTGTCTTCAGCTATACTACATCTTTGCAATCAGACAAATATGTCTGTTGACATAGATGAGCAGGCACAAAATGACACCAGAGCACAGCTGTGAGAGGAGATGTGGTATGATCAGACCATGTCCCTGTACGGTCAGATACGGCCATTACACAGTACGTAGCATGGACATATATAAGATTATCTCAACACAGGAACGCTTTTTTCAACACTTGAATTTGTGGAACTTATTATAATTTTGAAATCTGTTGATTAAATGTACTTTATGGGAAAACCCTTATAGAAGTCATGATGTGGCAGAATGGGCTATACAATTTGATCTCGTTGTTACATTAATGGCCTTATGAGACAAGTCTGTTCCATACACTGTGGCTGACAACAGCTTGTAGTCAAGAAAAAATACATTAATCAGAGCAAGCCATTTAATCCACTAAACTAAAAAATATAGGGATCTTAGCTCACCAATACAGTTTCCCCCACCACTGCATATAAAATAGTGACTCCAGCAAGCCCTCTGGCTGTATTCTAACTCCACAATATAGCGCTAGTATTACGTGCCTGAGCTATCACTTCTTCTGATATTCATATGATCATTTACTCACATGTAGGGTTTCCTGAGATAGCTTTGAACTCAGTTGCAGAGGCATTGTTAAGGTACCTTTACACACCACAACTATGGTGTAGAAACAGAGAGGCAATCTGGAGTTCTGTCACCGTTGCCCTGAAATTGCTACGAAATTGCGGCGTGTATTTGTGGAACCCGGTGGTGATTTTGAAAGTTGCTCCCGGTTGCGATTTCAGAGCATTGTTCAAAAACCAGACGCAACCCTGAAGGTGAATTTCCCTAGTTTCGGCTTGTGAAGGGGTGATAGGGATAGAATCAGCATTGCCTACTTATTTCCCGGTGGCGTGCCACAGCATGCAGGACACCGCGCCCCGTCAGCGATGATTGGTGGGGGCTACTGTGTTACCAATGGCTGTCCCTTCACAGGGTGACATATTTGAAGAGGTGTCCATTCATACTACACAATTGTAATGGCGTCATGTATTAGCCAGCCTTCCTGCATAGGCTGGCCAATCATGACGCTATTGCGTTGTCTAATCAGCGTGTTTGGGGCGTGGAATACACAAGTCTGTCATGCCTATTTTCTTGCAGCACTGAACATGTACGCCCACATTCCTTTGGGTATTGCGGCGTGTGAAGCGGCGTCAGGAGGCAACCGGATGTTTCCCGATGTTGGTGTGGAACGACACATCACCTTGGGTTGAGGGCGCAATTGCGGCGTGTAAATGCGCCTTCGGCGTTCGGAGGTAACCGTGATAAACTTGCACGTTCGGTTGCCTCCGATCACCGCCAAGTGTTGCGGCATGTAAAGGTACCTTAAGAAGACTCCAAGAGAAGTGGTAATGCACAATGTGGCACGTAAAAAAAAGTGATTCTTCACAGACCAGTAAAACGTGGCTATGTAAAATGGTTACAAGATTATTACATGGGGAACCAGGGAGGGGTAAACTGACATCACAGTAGCTACAGGGAGAGGAGAAGAACAAATACTAAGGAAAGCAAGCTTTTGAATACCAACACAGTAAAGCAATACACAGCAATATGGCAGGCAAAATGATTGATACAAAGAAAAAAATGCTGAAAGTTGCAGAAAAATGAATTCCTTTACTCGAGATCTATTAAAATATCATCATGGCATTTCGACTTTCCAGTCGTAATTAGAACAACGATTGAGTCGTAAGATCAAAACACATTAACATCTTGTTTTTACTGTCCTGCCATGATGATATTTAAATGGATCTTGAATAAAGCAAATCATTTTAATGAAACGTCCATCTTTTTTCTTTGCATTAATCCCTGAGATACCACTGTCATTTGTGACTAAGGCATTTAAGCATTTTGAATGGGCGGTGTGCATTTCATCAGCTCTTGGCTTATTTCTTTCATTAATTATCCAAAAACCTTTTGCCAAATAATAAAAGACTGAACGCTGCCTTGCACTTTATTTTTATTTTTGGGGGCTGATTGGGATTAATATAACGATATGCAACTATAAAATAAAATAATCTGACTTCTAGGGTTATAAGAATGCTACAGGCCTCCCAACATAACACCTTGATAGAACGTGTAGGCTAAAGTAGCCATGTAATACATTCAACATTTGGATGGGTTCAATAATAGCACGTCTGTCAGACTTTAAACGCTGTTAAATGTCAAAATCACCTTTTCTGTCTTTTGATCCCTTTGGCTGATGCCAATGTACATACTGTACTTCTTATCATAATTTATCCTGAGCGATAAGAGTTCAAACAAGTCAGATATATTACAGAGTTAAAGAAATACATAAACACATAGAAGAGTTCACATACTCTAATTTACAAATACATTTATATTACATTTAATGTATGAATGTATTTATTTAGGAAAACAAGCACATGACACACCATTAAGGAGGTGTTGGGTATTCCTATCACACTTCCTTCCTTTGTCACAGGCATATTTACTATCTAAGATCTGGAACCAAGTTGGATCCTAGCAGCTTGTTGTTTAAATTGATGTTGAAGTGTCATTTCAATATTAAATTTACTTCTTTTTCCATCTGTTCTGTCGCTGTTAGGGATGAGTGAGTCCTAAATTACTCGGAATCGCTAGACCCGCACGAGTCCGAGCCCAGGACTCGGGACTCGTGGCGAGTCTAGCGAGTCCAATGTTAAAGAATAGGGAATATGGATTCGCGAGTCCCGAATAGATAATTCAGGACTCGGAATCGCAGACTCGCTAGGATTCGGAGCATTGGCTCAGGGGCTGGGCTGGAGCCTCTTCCCCTGGCTGGCTGTTAGGTATGTCTTGTCCGGACAGCCTTGAGAACGGGGGGGTGCTGTCAGCTCCGGACAGCCTTGAGAACCGGGGGGGGGGGGGGTGCTGTAGCTCGGACAGCCTTGAGAACCGGGGGGGGGGGGGGGGTGCTGTCAGCTCCGGACAGCCTTGAGAACCGGGGGGGGGGGGGCGGGGGGGGGGGTGCTGTCAGCTCCGGACAGCCTTGAGAACCGGGGGGGGGGGGGGGGTGCTGTCAGGGCCAAACCTTACCTCCTCCAGCCGCGAAACAGCCCGCCTGCCGCACACCGACTCGCCCGCTTTGGACTCGTTACTAGGCGAGTCTTCGCTAAAAGACTCGCCGATTCCCGAGTCCAGCGAGTCCCTTAAGAATCGCCGAGTAACGAGTCCTAGCGAGTAGACTCGCTCATCCCTAGTCGCTGTACCTTTATGATATAAACTTTGTATTGAAAAAAAGTGGTAGAAATTAATTAAAAGGATCCTATCATCAGGGCTGTGGAGTCAGTAAGCCAAACATCCGACTCCAACTCCTCAATTTCCCTGAGTCCGGCTCTGACTCTAACTCCACCAAAATGGACACCGACTTTGACCCCACAGCCATGGCTGTGATGAAGTCAGTAAGGCTAGGGTCACATTTGCGTTTTTTTTTTACATCCTGATCCGGTTGTGAGCATTAAAAATGCTGAAAACCGGATCCGGATCTCCAGCCCATAGGCGGCAATAGAAAAGCCGGATTGCCCAAATTGCAATCCGGTTTCTGAATCCGGTTTTGCAGCCCACGGTAAAAATTATGCAGGCTGAATTTTTCGGAGCGGTTGCAAAACCGGATCCATTTTTTTTAACATGGGCGCGTATGGGAACTGGATCCGGTAACGCAAGGTTCCGGATCCGGTTTTGAAAATTGCAAAAATCCTCATTACAAAACCAGATGCATTACTGCATCCAGATCCGGAATGAGAATTGCATTTTCACAAATTTTAAGAAGTATGAAGGCACAGTCCAAAATCGCATCCGGTAATGAATGCGGTTACCGGATTGTGCCTTTTAAGTGTGACCCTAGCCTAAGCCAAACATCCAACTCCAACTCTTCTATTTCCTCAAATCAGACTCCAACTCCACCAAAATGGACACCGACGCCACGACTCAGAATCCAACTGCACAGCCTTGCCTATCACAGGTTATAAACAAAGGCCACCACCTTTAAGGTCTCTTCTGCAATGTTCTAGTAAGAATTATATAAGTCCACAATTACTCCTGTATAGCACAAAAATGCTGAGTAGGGAAGACTGCAAATAGAGTCTTGAGTATGTGTTGCACAAGGTGTTGGAATTAAAGGGAACCTATCACTAGGCTGTGAAGTCGTTAAGCCAAACATCCAACTCCGACTCCGAAATTCTTTGAATCCAACTCCAACCTCACCAAAATGGACTCCGACTCTGACTCCACAGCCCTTTCTATCACAAGTTTTCCCAATATAAACAAAGGTCACCACCTTTAAGGTCTCTTTTGCAGTATTCTAGTAAGAAATATATATCGTAAGTCCACATTTGCTCTGATATAGAAAAAAAATGCTGAATAGGGAAGACTGCAAATAGTGTCTTGACTGTGTGAATTGTGGTTAGAAGTCAGGAAAAGCTTGCGCACCTGATCAGGTTGAGTAAGACTCAACCACTCAAAGAGCATGACATGGCTGCAGCAACTCCAAAAATCTTGGACATATATTCTGGGTCAGATGGAAGATGGGGGGGTTAATCCATGCTGCCATCCAAATTAAAGAATGAAACACATCCTGGATGGGGATTTGATGTCAACAAGTTTCGGAGTGAAAACTCCATCCTGACAGTGATTGTCAATATGATTGTCCTGAGGAATGAGTGTTCACACCGAAACTTGTTGACAATAAATTACCATCCAGGATCTGCTTCATCCTTTATTTGGATGGCATCGAGGAATAACCCCCTATCTACCATCTGACAAGCACAAAAATACTGAGGGCAGAGAAAATTACATTAATATGCATGTGCCGGCTTTACAGCTGGGTCATCGGCGCTTATTGGTCTCTCCTGGCACATGCACATTACAGTAATGTGCTCTGCCCTTAGCTAACTGCGCCTGCGCAGGACTGCGATTGGGGGACATTGTGAGGATGACATAGGATTCGTCATCTGTATGAAGCAAGCAAAAGGAGGGCTATTGGGATCAGAGAGGAGGTACTGAAGCAAGACCAGTGACGCTCATCTGACCGGAGCGCACCATATAGAAGGAGTATAAAGGGTATTTTTTGTTTTCAGCAAAGGGGATTGGGGATTATTTATACAGTTTACTAGAATACTGTAAAAGAGATAGTGGCCATAGCTTACATTGGGAACGCCTGGTGACAGATTCCCTTTACTAAAAGAATCTAGCTCATTTTTGCATTTTTTGGGGGTTTTGGTGTTTAATGGCTACTGTGGTCAAGGGAATAGCTACCGTTTATTCCGGCGTATAAGACAACTTTTTAACCCCTAAAAATCTTCTCCCAAGTCTGGGGTCGTCTTATACGCTCGGTTCAGGGCGCCTACTGGGGAAAAAAATGCTGGCATCGGCCCGCCGTGCTTAATATAAGGCCCCTCCCCCCCCCCCCCGAAAATGAGCTGTGGCAGGTGGCAGGCAATAAATAAAAAAAATTATACTCACCTGCCTCTGCCGTCCATGTCCTCCGGAGATTCCCGCTGCCACCGCCGCCGTGCACATAGCCGCCGGGCGCCATAGATGTACGATGCTAAGCCATCAGCCAATCAGGCGGCTGCTGGTGTCTGATTGGCTGCAGCATTACCGTAGATCTCCTGTACGGAGGTAACTGCGCCGCTCAGTGTGTATGTACGGTAATGCCAGGGCCAATCAGACGCCAGCAGCCGCCTGATTGGCTGATGGCTTATTATCGTACATCTACGGTGCCCGGCTACGTACAACGGCGGTGGCGGTGGCAGCGGTAAGCTCCGGCAGGGTCCGGTGGCACCGCAGTGCAGTGACACTGTGTATATGTGTGTCTGACTGTGTGTATGTCTGACTGTGTGTGTGTGTCTTACTTTGTGTGTCTGTGTCTGACTGTGTGTGTCTGTGTCTTACTGTGTGTGTGTCTGTGTCTTACTGTGTGTGTGTGTCTGTGTCTTACTGTGTGTGTGTATATATGATTAATGCAAAGCAGTCTGTGGAGCGCTCAGGAAAGGCAGGCAGCTCACAGGCAGCAGCACACAGAGATTCCAGGGAGAGCAATTAAGCTCCATACTTCAAGTGATTTACCAGGGCTGTGCAGGGCAGTGCACAGCCCTCCAAGGTGAGCAGCTTTTTTACTAGTTAGGGAAAGAAATTGTTTATACAGGTGCACCCATTGCGCATCCTTTTCTGTTTATTTACATATTACTGTGTGTGTGTGACTGTGTGCATGCGACTGCAGAGGAATATTGGGGGTTGATGGGGGCTGTACTCCCCCACCACCACTGGCACGACCCTCTCTCCGTGTCACCTACCCCCCTCTCCTTGACATTGCCACGTCCCCATCTATTGTTTCTCTTAAAGCTCCCCATCTGGAGCTGGCATGTTCCCCTGCGTCACTGACCCTTCCCACCCACCTTAGCGCTGGCACATTACCCTCTCTCTATTTATAGTACATGGAGGACTATGGGGGGATGCATTACACTATATGGAGAACTATGGGGTGCATTATATTATCTAGAGGACTATGGCATGCATTATACTATAATGGAGGACTATGGGGAGTGCATTATAATATATGGAGGACTACGGGTGTGCATTATACTATATGGAGCACTATGGGGTGCATTATATTATCTAGAGGACTATGGCGTGCATTATACTATATGGAGGACTATGGGGAGTGCATTATAATATATGGAGGACTACGGGGGTGCATTATACTATATGGAGCACTATGATGATGCATTGTAATTTATGGAGACAATTATACTATATGGAAGCCATTATAATACTTAGAGGGCTCTGTGGGAGCATGATAATACTTGAAGGGGTATGAGGGAGCCTCTATACTTTATGCAGGGCCATTTTAGGGCTGTGTGGTGGCCATAATACAGTGTGAAGAGATGTAGGGGTCATTATTCTATATGTGGGTCCTTTATACTGTGTGGGGGTCATAGTGGGAATCATACTGTAGAAGAGGGGTAGTCTTATATGGCGAGTATATTCCAAATTCTGTATTTTAACTGGAAAAGTTGGGGGTCGTCTTATACGCTCAGTCGTCTTATACGCCGGATAATACGGTACTCTCCTTATAGAGATTAATCCGGCATGCCATCAGTGAGATTTTTAGCCACAATGCTCCTCTGGAAAATATGCAAATTGTCACTTCATGGAGGAAGTAAACGAACTCTAGCACCACCTATTGGAAATAGCAATCCTAAAAGTCATAATTGACTCTTTAGCAAGCCTTTCAATATGACTTAGGATTTATGCCATATCAGAACTTCAATCTGCCTATGATGCATTTCAGGGTGATTACGCCTCATCAGTGCAAAGTATAGAGTCTGATAAAGCTGTATGAGGGGCTATGACAATAGGCTATGACAAGGTTATATCAAATCCCATACTTTGCACTGATGAGGGACAATCACCTCGAAGCACGGTATCTGTAAACTTTCTTTGAGCTGGACATTATGTGAATGTAACTTTCCATTGCTGGGGATTCCCTGTTGGGGCTTTGGATCCTGCTCAACCCTTATCACATCTACATCACTAGCAGGGGTGTAACTACAATAGGTGCAGGGGTTGCGATCGCACCCGGGCCCCAGAGCCTAGGGGGCCCCAAAAGTCCCTTTGGCCTATACAAAAAGACTATTGCTGTTAAAGATTTGTAATAATTGGGGGCCTTGTTGGAGCTTTCGCATTGGGGCCTATGAGCTTCAGGTTACGCCACTGGTCACTAGACATATGGTTTTAAATATTTGACGCTAGGTGATGGGGACACCTTGTTGTGGTAGGATGATTTTTATATTTTTTTTTATCAAAATTATGTTACCCACTACCTTATGTTATTTACATGCACCATTGCTATTTATTTACTTATTTTAGGGTATTTGCTCATTTTTGCTTCTTTTTTGGGGTTTTGCTGTTTAATGGCTTGGTTCAGATTCCCTTTAATGAAAAAAACTAGCAAGTTATGTCATGTATATTTAAAAAATACAATAATTAGATCACTTTGACCAGGAGTCTCAAACTCCATTCCTCAAGAGCCGCACACAGTGCATGTTTTCAGGATTTCCTTAGCATTGCACAAGGTGTTGGAGACATCACCTGTGCGGGTTATTCAATTATCACCTGTGCAATACTAAGCCGTGAGTCCTGGACTTTAAGATCTCTCATTTAGACTTAATGATGCTAATGTATTTTCCATGAATGATTATATAATCCTTTAAGAAAGTTTACATTCAATCTCTTCCCTCCTAACCTGATTAATAGTGTCTCTCCTCCCTGTTGTTGTTGAATCTCGGCCCATCTGACCTAAATAAGAATTTTTCAGTGTCTCACCTCCTCTGATGCTGGTAATTCCCCCCACAACTTAGTTGTTCAGGGTCCCTCCTCTGAAACCTCTCAATGCTCAGTACAAGCTGCACTTGTCAGTCAGACTGGTTGGGTGAAGACTGAATACACTTAGACTCATGAACGTCTCACCCTTTAGCTGGACTTACAATTGTTTGGACCATAAGATGCACCGACTATGATACGTACCCAGGTTTTAGCGGAGGACAATAGGGGAAAAACTTTGCATCAAAAAATGTGTTCATGATGGCGGTTATAGAGAGAGATCTGCTGCTGACATTGTTATTGTAGAAATGTCCCCCAATTCTGTCATAATGTCCCCCATCTTTGGTCCCTTCCAGGTATATATGTCCCACATCCTGGTATATGTTCCCCATCCTGATGTACCATATAGTCATATCAACATTATGTTGACTTTCTGAGTTGGACTTAAACCTTTTGAGGGTAAAAATGTATTAAATTAAAAATAATAGTCATTCTATAACTATTATATACAAATTATATTGCAAAAAAAAGAAATAGAAGCATTCATCATTTTGTGCCTAAACCAATCCTTTATTAAGAATCCATAAAAATCCAAGCAGGTGTAAAGAAGCGCTAACATCTCATTCTGATTACAGCTGTTTCATGCTTTCCCAGCACTTCAACAGATCATATCATGATGATCATCTGTTGTAGTGCTGGACAAGCACAAAATGGCTATAATCAGAATGAGATGTTAGCGCTTCTTTACACCTGCTTGGATTTTTATGGATTCTTAATAAAGGATTGGTTTAGGCACAAAAAGGTGAGTGCTGCTACTTCTTTTTTAATACTGTGAAAACGCTGCATGTTGCTCTATAGCTAGCACCACCTTGTGCCAATATCTTTCTCAATGGCCAGGTTCATACATACAAATCTGTTTTTTAAGCCCTTAGAAAAATGGATCCGTTTTTCTAAGGGTGCCAATAGTGTCCCCTGAGGTCCTGGACGTTTTTGGCAAATTTTGGGACTAATCCCGGCCACCGGGAGATCATGCAGAGCCACAACTGATCTCCCGCCGCTGTCAGCGGGGAGATACAGCTGATCTGACAGCTGTTTAAATCTCCCGCGCTGACACCGAATAGGTGATGTCAGCGCAGGAGATTTGAAGCAGCGATCAGATGTTTCTTATCTCCTGCACTGATATCACCCAATCCGGTGTCAGCGCGGGAGATTTAAACAGCTGTCAGAATAGCTGTATCTCCCCGCTGACACTGGCGGGAGATCAGCTGTGGCTGGGAGGAGGAGATCTCTATCGCTGATCTCCTCCTTCTGGCCGCCCCCAGAGACAGCTGATTGGCTGCCTGGGCACCATACTAATGTGAACGCATGCGGAAATTCTCTGCTGCGTTCACACAAGTATGTGCTGCGTTGCACTGCGTTTGCGTCTGCATGCCCTCAAATTCGCAAGTGTGAAGGCAGCCTTAGTCATTTTATCATTAAAACCGCATATCCATTAACGCATGCTTTAACGCAGATGCCTATATGTACCATGCGTTAACGCATGCGTTTCCCATAGAGCCCCATGTTAAAAAAAATGCATGCGTTTTTTGAGAGCAGCTAGCAGCGTTTTTGGGCTGCTGCATAAAAATGCATGTGTTTTTTTTTTTAAAAAACGCACACACATACATTAACGCATTTGCGTTTTTGGACTTAAAAAAAAATGTCCAAAATGTTCCCAAAAACGGATTTAAGGCAAACACGGATGGTACGTGTGAACCTGGCCTATGTCTCAGACACCACTGCCTTATACCAGACAAATCTGGTATTAGTGCAACAAGTGGTGCCATTTTCTTCTGTTAATTCATATATACAAATTATATGTTCTCATGAACATAAATGCAAAATCTGGAACCGGGCAGTGTATATAATTCAGGCACTGTGGCTGCAAAATGGCACTAAATAAAGGCTCTCTCTTTTGCTATAGGTATATTGAGATATTGTAATCAGGGTAGTCTTTTGGCACATTTTCGGATCCGCTATGTGCCGATGGTATGTGACCTTGAACACAGCTGGAACATGAGGGTGCAGTTTTGCACGTGTGTCCATGTCTCAATACATTCCCTTTTCCAATGCAACCCCCTTGTTATTGAGTGCTCTTCTGCCTCACACATTGTGGTCCTCTCCACTTCTCACGATTTATGAGTAGTTACATAAGCCGATCATGTACCATCTGAGAACCATCTCAAACAGAACAAGATCTGTCCAGTCATAACATAGACAACTGGTTACGGAGAGCGCTCTAATGATGAACATACTGTTCGCGGCTGCTGCCCAACCCTGCAGAGAGATACAGAAGGGCCTTGGAGAAAGTCCAGGTTATGAGGGAAAACAAATTCTGTGGTTGAAATGAATGTGCAAAATGAAAGGAAATTCAAAACTTCATTTCGCCACAGCTGTTGACAGATTCCACCAATTGCACATATGATTCCCAAAATAAATGTTATTGTTTTAATTAGTATATACAAAAAGCTTACAATCCACTTTGCCTCTTACTAAATGTAGAAATGACTTGAACTAGAAGTGTCCATGTGAGCTTCATACACCATATTTCTATTTTTACATGGATTGCAAGTACTTAGCTGTCGACAATGTCATTGGCTTGCAGTTTCTCAACTCTGCATTAAAGTCGGATCCATCACCAGTGGCGTAACTTCAGGCCCAGGGGCCCCGATGCGAAAGCTCCAACGGGGCCCCCAGTTATTGGAAATCTTTAATAGTATTAGCCTTTTTCTATAGGCCAAAGGGACTTTTGGGGCCCCCGTAGGCTGCAGGGCCCAGGTGCGATCGCAACCCCTGCACCTATTGTAGTTACGCCCCTGTCCATCACCTTAGACAAGAATTATATTCCCTTTATAATAGCACTATTGTAGCATCTTTTCTTCATTGTGCTGTTTCTCCATTATTCCTTTTGAAAATTTGTGATTCAATTGACAACTGATTGATACCATTTTGCTTGTCAAAGGGGGGATCACTGCACAGTTTGACTGAAATACACAGATTATGAAAGGACACCCCCAATTGGAATGATCCATTTGTCAATTTATTTATACATTTCTAAGTACAATAACAGAACAATACTCTTAAGTTGGTTTCACACTACCGTCTTTTGGTATCTGTGTAAATCCTGAAATTGGATTCACCCACATCTGTTTTCGGCCCCATTGACTTTCAATGGGGCGCAAGTGTGGCGCCCTGCAACGAGTGCGTCACAGGAGGGTATTGCAGCCATAAATGCAGCAGCAATATTCTCTGACCCAGCAGCCATATGGTTAACTCAGAGATCCATACCCTGCATGCATCACCTAGTCTAGAGGGCCAATCAAGGTCCTGGTGGGCGGAGTGCAAGGGTAGTGTGTAGTGGAAGTTTAGTCCAGCTTAGAGAGTTAGTCTCGGGTCTGGAGAAGAAACAGCAACCTAGAAGACCTCTGCAGATTCCCAGCTCTACAACCCAGGAGAGGGGGTTGCACAGTCCCGTGCGACCCCCTGGCCACCCTCGCTGGCCGTCTCCCTACTAACCACGGGCATCATCATGCAGGTCCAAAACCATCCCGTGCCCATCTACAGCCGGTTTGCTGGTACGGAACCTAGCAGCAGTTCAGCTCTGCTATGCGAACCAGAGGAGTGGAGGGACCGCTTTACAGGAGCAACCCACCACCGCCAATTCCCGTCGTCTAACCAGCGGTGTACCCACCAAGGGACCCAAGGCTCCCCAAAACATCCGGAACGTATACCCCGGATAGGGCATTCAAGCAGCTTCCCTGTACCCGACCTGGTATTCCTGGGCGACAACGGCAACTTACTTAGATTGAATGGAGGAACACCGCGGATCTCTGAAGGACACCTATCACTGCTGAGTCCACCCGGTCTGCTACCTACAACTGTATACCATGTATTGCCTGCTGGTTACAGTAAAGCACCCGTTACAGAGACTTACAGTGTCCGTGCTTTCTTATGAACTGTCTGTCCGCACCATAAGGTAACCGCAGCTGCCGCACAACATCTTAAGCAGCTCCAGCCTCCGGGGATCATCGCTTAGCCTGTGGGGAGCGTTCCATCTTGCTGCATTCCACCCCCCGGAGGCCCCGCAGCGTCGGTAAGACTTACCGAAACACTCATAGGTGGCGTCACGAAACAATTAACCCCTTAATCTGTTCCCGCAAGACGTCTTAATCTTTTTGATCTGCACTCAACCGGGCCCCACTACCGGCAGGCGCGGTCCACCCGTGACAAGGAGGAAGAAGCAAACGCCTGTCTAAACCGGAGTCCCGGCCACGGTGAGTCACAGGCACTTGCGGATGCATCCATTT